>JBBPRQ010000091.1:0-72479 GCA_038093095.1 Boletus insuetus
CGGCGAAAGCGACCGAGGGAAAATCTTTCCACCGGATGGTGGCGGCTCGACAACCTCCAAGGACAATGGATTCATTCTGCGTCATTCCTACAACCTGAACTTCTGGCTCGATGTCCCATAAATTCGCTCCCCATTCATCTTCCTCCGCGTACCAGCAAGCGTTGTCAGGGAGAAGAGAAGGGAGAAGAGAGACCATACGCTCAACGATGCGGTCACTGTCGTTAGCCATCGAAAGCCTAACAAGTGCTTGTAGCTCCGTCTCCTGAAAGTGGGGATGGATACGATGTTCGAAGAAGCCCATGAGGGCATACACCCTCTCTGCCCTGAAGTACTTTTCAGCGTTTTCCTCCACAAGTCGCTCCAAACTGCCGCTCGTGCGTCGCCAGAGGGCAGACCTGAGCAGTGACAGTCTTTCCAACCTCTCCAACGGATCCCTCAATCCGTACGCATTGACGACGGCAGACTCCTCGGCGAATCCGGCGTAGGCGCGATTTGCGAGCTGATGGAGGGTGATCGGAGTGACTTCTCCCCCCCTGAACTTGAAACGCAGCTCACGACTCAAGAGTGCTTCGGGAAAGGTCCAAAGACGCTCGCCGTATGCCAACCATGCACTTTCCTTCGAGACTCCATCGGGGGGACAGAGCATGATAAGGGTGAACTCGGCTCCACGATAAACATCCGCCATACGATACAGATCCTGGTCGACCTCTGCCGGTGACGCATCCGCCGACTTGTCTATCAATGTAAGGTCGATCCAATAGGCGGACAGGTGAAGAGACGCTACGACGGCCTCGACATCTGTAATGAATGTCGCCTTTAAAATGGTTCTATTTTCCTCGGATGTACCCTGAGGGACGATTTCTTCGTATCTGTAAGAGATGGCGACATATTTCTTTTTTCTAATGATGTTTGTGTCAGAGCAGACCTGCCAGCGTCTCGACGTAGGGTCATAGATGACGAGTCGACGAGGGTGTGTGGAATGCGTGATGGCGTGGACGGGCTCCGCTCCTAGTTGAGCTCTTCGCAGAGAATACTCGCGAGGAGAACGAGCAACCCAGAGCTGTCCGTAGTATCTTGACAGGTAGGCAGGATAGTATCCAGTGTGCTTCGGCACATTGAATGGCCATATAAGCGCGAGTGTGAACCAAGCCCAACGCATCAGCCACAGCGGGACCTCCGCTAGTTTACGTGGTAGGTGGACGACAAGCCAAATAGCGAGTTTCCTTGCTTTTGGAGTATTTCCTCCAACGTCGACCTCCTCCCACTCCCTGTCCCCACGCCTGGGATGGACTGCTTGGACTACGAGTGGTCTGCACCTGCCAGTGGTGGGGCTGACGTATCGCTGCTCTGTTCCGTGGTAAGAGCCGCGATATTGATTATCATAGCAGCTAGCATCACATTCTCCGGCAGATTCATCGGAGGGAGAGCCAAAGGAATTCTTGTGGAACCAGTGCGGCATGACACAGCGACCAGATCTACAAAATATTCAGCAAGACACCCCCACTTACTAGATGGGACTGACCTGTACACGTCCAAGTGAGAGAGCTGATGACCGTCGTGTATTTTCCTCGTACTTATAGTGGCGACGCACAGCAAGAAGCAGCATGACGGCATCAGACCATGAATGTGGATGTGAATGGCCACACCATCAAACATTCGCCACTACCTGTCAACCGGCGGAATCAGCCAAAGTACCTGACAACAGCAGCTGATATGAAAAAATGTACATACACTGATGTCGTCTTTGCGACCCCTGTATTAACTCCGGCTCGTGCGGCATCCATGTTCCCAGTAACTGGGAAGGCTAACGTGACGGCGTCGACAAATTGAGGACAGGAATACCTCACTTTGTCGTGGTACCTTCGTCCAGGTACGACCGTCGCTGGTGAACGTGTGACGGTCAGTGTGGGTCTCAAATACGGGTCTCTACAAGCCTGCTCATGTTCCGAAGTTCGTTGTTCGACTGCTATACTGGTAAAAGGTAAAGTACCTCGAGGAATAGTACATTGGAAAGTTGGAAACCTACCAACACCCTGAGTTCTAGTTCGAGTCAGTTGCCTGTGTGATCAATAACATCACGTTCATGTACATACAGGAATTGCCACAAAAAACATACATATTAACTTTGAACGGGCCAAAATTTAGCCTGAGGCGGCTGGTGAGGCACATGAACAAAGTTCGTTGTGTCACTGTGGGACTCCGCCGAAAGTACCAGCGCCTCGCTGAGCGCCGGCTCGTCTTCCTACTACATATTCGTTGCTTAAACGCATTTTTATGTGCCTCTAAAGGGCTCAGAGAGTCAAGTGGTCATTTCTCAAATTTGAGTGTGTTCAAGTTGACCGTCATCATGTACCCCAAACTGGCACGCATATACCATCAAAAAGTACTGCCAACTCGGAGAAGTCCTCTGTAACTCATCCGTCGTATCCATCATCAAGCTGTAACAGGCACTCATTCGACTACGCAAATGACCTTACTACCATCACATCCCTTTACCACATCTTTGTTCCTGCCTCTTACCCTGAACACATGGGTGCCCGTCCTTTCCTATTGAGTATTCTTTGAAACTCGTCTTCAATCAGGACACGATAATGCTGCAACGACTGTCGATTGCAGTCACACAGGAAGGATCACAGTCAAAGACAAATATAAAATACCTGGGCGGCATTTCCATCGAACCCTTCTCGGGCGGCCGAAGCGTTGGTATGCTGTGCGGTCTCGAGTCATATTCTTCTTTGAGGATAATGATGAGACCACAGTATACCGGCGGAAGGGGTTTCGTTGCGATAGGAAATACAGCGCCGATCAATCCACTGGTAAGCAATTATCCGACTTCATAGCAACTCAGCGTCCAGCGCTGACACTGACAGTTGTGTCACCATATCCATACTTATTAGCCTAAACCAAATCCATGACAGATGGCGCTCAACACAAAAGTCTCCGCGATGATCGTGCAGGGGTGATGGCCACTTATTCATATCGTCCCTTTTGGGTTCATTCATTTTTATCGCGCCATCTTTTCAAATGCATCGTTTGGTGGTTTGTACTACTACCCCTTGGTAATATTCTCAGTTTCACTGGAAATTCAAGTCGATGAAATTGAAGCAGGAGAATGCCCACCCCAAAACCAAAGGAAGTGCTGCATGCGATTTTGTGATGCCAATCAAATCCCGACCGACTCGAACTTCAAAACTTCTTGGTACGTACACATGAAAGGAAACTCGAATGATTGTAGTACCTCTACCTCGATGAGCAATCGTTGCGCAACAAAACGAACCTTTGCTGGACAAAGGTAGCCCCTTCAAGAAAGCAGGACACGACCCTTGAGGTCCTCCAATGAGAAATGGCATGAAGCTAGGTAAGCGCGGTCTTCAGCCGCAAATGACGATGAATTTTCGCGGATCTGCTCTGCTGCATTGGCTTGCAGTAGTTGGACAGTTCTGAGTTTTGGCGCCGTTAGGGTTACGAGAGCAGAAACCAAAGCCTGGTGATGGAAAAGTAGTCCCTTGGGAGCATTGGAGTGTAAACCGAGGAAGGAGACCGGTGGCAAGACAAGGCATGGCCTAAACTCGAGCCAGGAGCGAAGGTAGATAACGAGCTTGTCGAGTACCGCGCAACATTCAGAGAGTAAATCGAACTCATTCTGCAATGATTCTCCGGGAAGAGAAAAGTCAAGAGTGACAGAAGTGAGGTTTGCGCAAGTTAACTTCACAAAATTCTTCCATGGATGATCGAAGAATGGTGGGGGAATGCAATCATAAGTGAGCTGACGGAGCGCGGGGAAGTGGTTTGCATCTTTGTCTCGTGGAAGGTAATCCCGCAGGAAGACGGACATTAGAGTGATGGATTCCAATTTCGACATGACGGGAACGTCAAGCCGACTTCTAGATGCCCTATCTGCAGGCGTAGGGGAGCAGATTGGGCACCTGAGCACCCTCAAATTTGGAGACGCCGCGAGCAACATCATCAAATCTTCTCTAATGTGAAGTCATTAGTTGAAAGCACTGATGAACAACGCAACGCATGCTTGCCTGCACGGGCGAAGAACCGATTCAGAGCAATCGAATGCCCGGAGCGACCGACCGCACGTCTCAGTCAAAGACACGATAAAAGATGTGGGTAGCTGGCGGAGCCAACAGTCGTTGAATGGTGACATGGGCATGGAAAGCGTGACGATCGAAAGATTTGGAAGCTGGCGTACGACTGCGGCAAGCATGGTGTAGTCAGAGGATTCGCAGTGCTCATCATCGATGAGGACGTCCAAACGCTTTGTCCACCACCCAAGTCGATTCTTGCCTTGAGCAATCAAGGTGTGCCTCTGCAGTGTTTCGTGTAGGGAAGCCAGAGTATCCACTCTGGTAATGAGGATACTTTGGTAGAGGGATTCCAATGCGAGCTCGTTCCAAGTTCTGCAAACGAGAGCCACGTTGCGTTTTGTGCGAAGGGAGTCTTTTAATCTCTGTAACTCGTACTGTTTGACGAGCATGCGGGGAAAGTCTGAAGATAACAGACTATCGCAGTTCAAGAGATCCTCGAGGTCGGCAGCAAGGCAAAAGATCCTAAGCCATACTTCAGGCGGCACTCGCGGGGGGGTCTGAAGCGGAGAGGTGAAAACCGAAGTCATCGTTAGAGAGCGGGCTCGAGTAATGGGTGTGAGAGATGTCGCTGGCAGGGATATCTGACCAGCCTTTATTAGACTGGTTATTGGGCTGAACCAGTGGGTCAATCTCGACAGCAACTGAGTGTCTAACCCCAAGGGAGAAGACTTATATATGGCGCGACAAGCCTGGGAGTGTCTTGCAGTCGAGACGGGTGTTTGGGGACGCAGGACTGTTATCTATGCATGTTAGATGCACTTGGGCACTTTGGGGCGGCCGCCAGCTGGAGCCATGCAAATCCGTAAACGAAAAACATTCCATCACCGTGGTCTCTGCGGTAAATACTTGAGGTCCAGACAAGGAAAGAGAAGACGATTTGAGCAAAATAGACCATAACCCTTGAGGATAGTGGGATAAGGTCGGCGTCGGCTCCCGCCAAGTGGGAAAAGTTGGCGGGCGGCGTGGGGCCGTGAGTCCGTGACTGTCTGAGTGTCTCGCTCTAGTCTGGTGACCAGACCGTCTATGAGGCAGGCCGTCGAAAGACGTTGTTTCATTCTCTCGACCTCGAGCAGTAAGTGTGCACGTAGATTTCTCGAGATAAGTGCTACTCTAGACAGTGGATGCTTGCATCTAGGGGCAAGTGACAAATATAGAAATTTCTTCTGGAACGGTTGTACACTGCAACGTCTTTTCTTCACTCCAATTTAACCGAGCTCAAAGTTGAGTGTCAGCATTCATCGGGCTTGAGCCAGATTGGCACCCAAGAGGACCGCGGTGTTTCATGCCAAATGACGGACTCGAGTCCCCATGTCTTCAAGTTGCTCATCCTCGGAATCATATTCCACGTCGTGTTTATCGCGTCTGTGTTCGACTGCTACTTCAGGAGCCCAGTCGTTCATGGCATGACACGTTATGGCTCGAACACGGGAGAGTCTAAGCGACTAGTACTTATCGTGGGTATGTCAGAGAATGATTCATATGCCGCGTCGCTCTAACACACTTTGAATAAGGTGATGGTCTTCGAGCTGACCTCTTGTTCACTCCAAACGGATTTTCGTCAATTGATGCTACCACCGAGGTAGTTGCTCCATATCTAAGGTCCATCGTAGAGAAACGCGGTGCCTTTGGGGTATCTCATACTAGGGTACCCACTGAGAGTCGCCCAGGACATGTTGCCATCATAGGTTTGTCTACATGTGTTACGCCATCTATATTCACATTTAGACCAACAGGGGGAATGTATGAGGATGTTTCAGCAGTCACAAAGGTCAGACATGAGTGCAATCTCAGATACCGTCAATAACCTCAGCGCGCCAACCACAGGGCTGGAAAACAAACCCAGTAAGGAGTTTATTGAAAAGTAATTCTCCACTGACTATACCCCAATCAAGGTGGACTTTGATTCAGTATTTAATAAATCAAGTCACACTTTCTCGTTCGGTTCCCCCGATATCCTGCCAATGTTTGCCAAGGGCGCGACCCCTGGAAAGGTCCGCTCATGGTGCTATGATGAGGAAGCAGAAGACTTCACAAAAGGTTGGTCTGACCTTGACCTATTATTGGTCATAGTCCTAAAGAGATGTGCAGATGCAACTGCTCTCGACACCTGGGTGCTGGACCAACTCCATGTACTGTTTCGAAATGCGTCACGGGACGCTACATTAAATTCGAACCTACGCGAGGACAAAGTGATATTTTTCATGCATCTGTTAGGGTTGGACACTACCGGTCACTCATACCGTCCTCATTCCAAGGCAAGTCCTCTGCCTTGATCATGATCTCCTCAACTCAAGCATACCAACAGGAGTATATGAACAACATCAGAGTGGTGGACGACATTGTCCGTGAGACAGAGAAACTCTTCTTGGATTTCTACGGGGATGAGGAAACAACTTTCATATTTACTGCCGATCATGGGATGTCGAAGATAGGTAATCATGGAGATGGTGGTGAGCTCTATCTCTTTCTAGCGAGTCTGGCTTTCATCGCCTTCCTCAGACCCAGATAACACTCGGACACCACTCGTCGCGTGGGGCAAAGGCATTCGAGCTCCTCTACCCGATTCCTCACCTTCTTCGCACGACGACTTCTCGCGGCCATGGGAGTTGGAACACGTACTCCGTCGAGACGTCTCTCAGGCAGACATAACCGCTCTCATGGCGTCACTCGTTGGCATAGATTGGCCAGTGAACTCGGTTGGGGTGCTACCCGATATAGATCACACACAACCCGGGTTCCTCAACCCTCGTGAAGGAGAGGAGGCCCTTGCTCGCATGGCATTAGTCAATACTCAGGTCTTGTTAGAGCACTATCGTATAAAACACGGTAAATTATCGTCTGCCATTGAATGCGGATTCTCACCTTTCCAAGAGCTCAAGCAGGCGCACGTTTTGTTTTATAAGCCATTTGTTCCTCTTGAAGGCGTGGGTGATTCCAGAGTGCCAGCTCGCATCCGAAAACTTGCATCCATCGAACAATCACTAAGAGAAGCGCAATGGAACGAAGCACGTCAACGGTCTGCGCAGCTGATCGACACTTGTTTGGAAGGCTTGCGTTACCTAGAGACGTCAGCTTACTTTGTATCCCATTTAATCCTGACCTGACAATATCTTCAGCTATGATCGTTTTTTGATTCGCTCAATTGTTATCGTAGCCTATGTTGGATGGGCTGCATATGCTTCTACCTCCCTCCTCCCTCCTTTTGATAGCCCACTGGTGTCGGCTGCCAGGAAAAAGCTTGTCGATGCGCTCACACTTCTGACATTCTTTGGTTCTGCGATAGCTTTCTGGATGCAGAACGCACCATGGACATTCTACGTTTATGTCGCCTTCCCGTGTTATTTCTGGAGAGTCTTTTGCCTTCGAGGGGTACCCGCTTGGCTCAGAGTTATATCCCAGTCTTCTTTCTCTTCCCGCCAGCTTTGCGTTTATGGATCACTTGTCATTGTCTCACTTCAGAGCATGGTAGTATGTGCATTTCTTCTTTCCAAAGTCATGATTCACAGATTACGTTTCTAGGCTGCATACACTTACCGCTCTATATGGAGCATCGGTTTTGTCATCATTGGAGTGTTGTGGCCATATTGTGCTTGGCCATCCTCAACGCTCTCGCAGAATTGGAAACTTGCTCTACGGTGGACTTTTAGTTGTCTGGTCACTGCCGTCTTTCCTCTCCTCCCAGTTGACAAAGACGAAAGTCTTTCAACTATGTAGGTCCTCCTAATTAATCAGGTGTGCGTGATGTTAACGAATTGAATTTCTAGCCTGTTTGGCGGCGTAGTGATGCTCTTCATGGGTGTTGCGCAAAATTGGCCATCCCCCCCAGGTCAAAGCTTGAACAACAAAGGCTTCTCTACGCTCTTCCAAGTAAGTAATGGATTCTATTTATGCGTGTCATCATCCTCGCTGAATTTCTTGAAGGTAGGCCTTCTCGTCGCTACCATGGCGGTCACCGCGAACTCTGTTGTCAACCTGCAAGCCAAAAATGGCTTGCCGCCCCACAACCAGATCGCTGCTTGGTCGATCCTTGGTAAGTAATCTATCTTCTTTGTCACTCTAGGGTCTTACAGCCTCATTTGGACTCGACCAGTGATATCATCACTATACCCATTCATATTCCAAGCCCAACATTCCTCCCCGAGGTTCAAAATCATGACATTTTTCCTTGCATTTTCTGTTTGTTTCGTCGTATTGTCGATATCCATAGAGGGGCTCTTTTACTCGGCGTTCACGTGCAATTTACTTCTGTGGATAGATGTCGAAGCAGCTGTTCGGAAAACTTCGGGTGCCAACGAGTCCATGCCGAAGGAGGTCCGATCGGACGGTTACCATTTCCAGGCAGATGATGTACGGATAGCTCTGTTTTTCTTATTTTTCGTACAGGTCGCCTTCTTTGGCACTGGAAAGTATGTCATGTTTGTGTGATGTCCGCCCATCTCTCATGTTGACGTGTCCTATTTTCAGTGTCGCATCCATATCGTAAGTCCTTTTGGATAGTATTCCGACGTGGTGTGGCCTCACAGCGCACCCAGCTCCTTTTATCTAGAGCCTGTATATCGACTTGTTCCTGTTTTCAATCCGTTCTTGATGGCGGCCTTACTGGTTCGTGTCCTAAATTGGACATATACACCTGCTGATCTGGTTGGGCAGATATTCAAAATCGTCGCACCATATGTGATTCTATCAGCAGTTTTTGCGACGCTCAATGCTTGTTTAGGCCTCCCCCCTTTCTCCCTGTTCCTCGTAGCGTTGACCCTTACTGATGGTGAGATCGATGTCGAGTTCGCCGTGACTTTCCATTTTTGATCGTGTCAATAGGAATGACGATGTCGTTCTTTTTGAATGTGACTGATACCGGTATGCAATGTCAGCCCCGCCCCTGCTGCTCGTTGGCTGATGCACCTAATTAAAGGCTCTTGGTTAGAAATAGGGCAGTCCATCAGCTTTTTCTGCATCACATCTCTCTTGTTGGTGTGGTCAGCTGGCATTTGTGCAGCTGGCGAGTATCTTATGGGGGACACTCTGATCCCCGTCCACATACGTGGAAAGAAGGTAACGTAGACCCACGATCGTCGGTAATGTGGATAATATCGGAGATGCGGGTGGGACATATGCACAGAGTTATTTGGATTACAGCTTCTCTTTTTTGACCCGAGAGGTGATGAGATCCAAGGGCGCTGATAATCCGCTACTGTTTCACATGTCGATGCCTCGGACGGGCCATGTCAACGAATGTGGTCAAAAGTCTAGACGAATAGTTGCCGTGTGTCCGTCACTGCCCGAAAATCATTTACATAGATCAGATTACTGGACAGGGCATGGTGCCACTGGCATGTGGTCCATTTCTAACGGGATGAATGGTGTGGCTCGACCTAATATCTAAACTGCGGAACCAATTGATGTAAGTACAATGGGATAACTGCCTCACATAGGGGAAATCAATAGCTCAGATCAGTGAGTAGACATCAACGCCTTGACAAGCACTGCAAGCCTATCGGTAAAGAATAATTAATTAAAAGATATACAAGACAGCCGCCGAAAAAATGCGACGCACCGGTGGCGTACGCTTGCACTTCAAAGGCGATGCCAACCAACTTCTGCTTGAGAGCATCATGGGAGGACGCAAACAGCATCTTGTTCTTGATTTTGGCACTGATGGAGGTGGCCATGCGTCAGCAGTGACTCAAGCGCGCGAGGAGTCGGCGGAACTCGGCGGATGCTAGTCTGGTGACCAGCCCGCCGTCTATGAGACGAGCCGTTTTTTTATCGGGTAGGAGTCCGTAGGACAGAGATGGTACTCACCACGAAACGAAGCAGAGCTTGTTCCTCTTCAACCCGTCCCCTTCGAAATCGAAATCATAGACCGCCCAGCGACATTGGTCCTTGGGCCTGACTACAAGGGCATTTAATCGGATACGTCCGAGGTGACAGGTCCTCGCTGAGGGTGAAGAGGATGCACTTGAACTTTCTGCCCAGCTTGAGCTCCTGGGATGTCGTGAATCGTGATGCATTCGTAACCTCGTCTACTATAGCAACGAGTCGCTCGGGAAAGGTGCTCGAATCAACCAATGCTTGGGTGTCACCTAACGAGCTGAATTTATTTATTTGAGTGATCCATTCCTTCAGAGGACGTCCAACTTCAAGATGCACCGGCACCTCCCAACGCGCCACTCTACCAAGGTTCACGGTCGCGTTTGAAGTTGCAGTTTGTCAACCCGCCTCCACCATGTCATCTTGCGGTATCCTCGTCCTTAAGTTCCCTGAAACGACCCAGGAGCTACGTCACGTGTTCTGCTTGAACGGGAGGTCTCGTTGACTTCAGACACCTTGTCTCTAGCCCTTTCCTTCACGCACTCGACCATGCTGTGTATTACAATCATACCACCATGCCCACCTCTCGGATAGAGCGCGTCACGACACGCATTGTACGCGTCCTACCTCCCCCCCTTCTCGTCCAAGAATTACCAACGGTCGTCTTCCTCCGGAATTCGTCATCAAAACGTTCGAGGATTACGAATTCTTCAATAGTTGGCACATTGAATCTACTGTCGTTCGCGCAGGTTTGTCGCGTATGGTCTTGCGCGATGGATGTCCTCCACTCCAATCTGCACATCTCGGACGACCACCAGTGTAATAAATCAAGATATCGCTTGGACGTGTACGCACTGACAGGGTCTGAGAGACAAACCCATCAACTCGGCTACGGTTTCCGTCACTTCACCACGAACAACGTTGGCGAGGATTGGAAGGACGTTTTCCGCCGCCCTCTATGCAAGAATCCAGGTCGCTCCACGGAAGCGCTCATCACGGTCCTTCGCGCCACAAAGAACGTGGAGCGGTTGCACCTGGGGCATTTGGATCCGCGTCATACAGACGCGCTCTATGCGGTCCTCCAGCAACTTCGCAACATGCAAACGTTTTCTGTTGGAGAAGTGGAAGAGGAAGTGACCTGACTTCTTCGATCCAATGGGGAGACGCGCTTGCTCAGCGTCGTCCAGCTCACGCGTTGCATGGCAAGATGGCCAGCCTTGACATCGCTCAAGGTGCACCACCTTCACACCGGCATCTTTTGGGATAGTGCGATTTGCGCTGCGACCCCCCATGCAGTGCGCGCTGACGCAACTCACGATCAGTCGGTCCCCATGTGTGCGACAAGGATCTGACACATCTTTTTGGGTCGTCTGTCAAGACGCTTGAGCGGGTGGCACTGGATAGCATCGAGGGCGTCACCAACGCGGGTCTCTTGGCGTTTCTCATCGCTATTTCTCTGAATGTGATGTACTTGACCGTACAAGCGCGCTCCCCCCGTTTCGAGAACTGAGGATCAGCGGGGACGTGGCGAGCGAGTTTATGCTGGATCTGATTCGTCGCTCAGGTTGCCAGTGATTCAATTGTGGGTGGAGGATGTGCCAAGGGTTCGCTGCGAATGAAAAGTCGCCGCGGTGGCGTACACAAGATAGGCGCCACGTTCCATTCATTCGTCTAGCACCTAGATTTGAGTGTTTCTCGTGATCTCATCGTCTCTGTTCTAGTCGTACCTCATTTCAGTGTAGTCACTTCTGTCCAAGCCAATCCATTCCTTTTGTCTGTCTTCTCTCCTCTCTCTCCCCGAAGAGTGATCACTTCACCAAGGTAAATTTTGAAACACTAATGTTGAGCCCCCTGCGAAGGTCTTCCCCACTCGCTCGTAAACTGCACATTTCATCTCCACCGCTCAACCAGCAGCAAAATTTTGAGAAAAAGTATGAGCATGAACAATCCAAACAGCCTAAAGCACAGACGAGCGCAAGCACAAGAAAAACGGATAGAAATGCAGATACTGTGCAAGTTCCACATGGTGCGCCTCGAATATACATCCATACCTGTCTTATAACTGACATGACCTGCCGGAACGACGCAGTAAAACGCAACGAGCTAGGCGTGCAAATGCTCTCGCGCCAGCAGCACGCACAGATATTCAAACATGCCACTTTCCCCCCACCCGAGCCCACGTTCGTCCAAATTGCACGCGAACACCTTCACATGCACGGTCTCGATCCAAAGCACGGAGCTGTCCTCCCAGATACAGGGTTCACCCTGCCCCCACTCCAAGGAGCCGACATCGACGAGCACTTTTACCATATCGGCCAGCGCTGTGCCCAACCGTGGCTATCCCTTGCCAAGCAACTCGCCCAAGACGTGTTGCCCCCAAAGCCCGAGTACTTTGACATTCAATCGGGTTGGACCAAGTATTACTACCTCCCAGATGGATTGGGTTACAGCGAACATGTCGCGTACCCCGAACATGACGGTCAACCTGAGCAGATGCTCGTGTTTGACGTCGAGACGATGCCCTCCTATCATCCGTATGCCGTCCTCGCCTGTGCTGCGTCCAAACACGCGTGGTATTTCTGGATATCACCATGGTTGCTTGGCGAGACAGAGGAGGTTCAACACTTGATTCCATTCGGTGACCCCGAGACGCCGCGTGCCGTCGTTGGACACAATGTCTCTTACGACCGACAGCGCGTCCGCGAAGAGTATAGTCTTGGGAGCACCCAAACGCGGTTTATAGATACGATGTCACTCCACGTCGCTGTCAATGGGATTTCATCGCATCAACGACCAGCATGGATGAAACACCGCAAGGCGAAAGCCAACCGTATCGAACAGCGTACAGAGGCTGTCGAGGCAGCGCTCGAGATCATGCGCGATGCCGAGTCGCAAGCAGCATCCGAGGTCGATGCTGCACGGCGCACGCAACTCCGTCGTCTACGTGCCGAGATCGAGGAAAGTTTGCCTCAGCTCCAGGAAGACGATGCGGATGCGACCGATGCCGAACTCTCACAGCAACGCTGGGAAGATCTCACGTCCGCCAATGGCTTGGCGGACGTAGCGAAATTGTATTGCAATATCGATCTCGACAAGGAGCTCCGAGGGGATTTTATGACGTTTTCGAGAGAGGCCATTCTTGCTGGCATTCAGGATTACCTCGGGTACTGCGCTGATGACGTCTACGTGACCCATCAGGTCTTCGCACAGGTCCTTCCAGCGTTCCTTGAACGTTGTCCAAGTCCGGTTTCGTTTGCTGGTATCCTCACCATGGGCACGAGTTTTCTTACGGTCAACGAATCATGGGAGGAGTATCTACGTAATGCAGAGCGCACTTATCAGGAGCTGGAAGGCAAGGTCAAAAAACACCTCGTGGATCTCGCAGAGGGGGCAAAGGACATGATGCAAAACGCCTCTTGGAGAGACGACCCTTGGCTCTCTCAGCTTGATTGGACCCCCAAAGTCGCAAAGAAATCCAGAGGTGTATATGACAGCGATGTACGTTGTTTCCTGCGCGCGTGACTTTCTAGCGTTGATTATTGCAGAGCCCACAATCCACTTCACAGGCGAAGGTGGCCGTGAACAAGCAGCCCGCCTGGCTGCGCGACCTACTCAAGGACAGCGTCTTCAGCACGAGCAGCGTGAACCGCGTGCTCCCATTCCTTCTCAAGCTGTCCTTTGATGGTCATCCCTTACGATACACCACGGAAGAAAAGTGGCATTTCATCCACGACGGCCAGGTGATGCTCATCCCCAGCGCGGGTGCAAGGAAAATTTTGACGATCCTTGGACCGACTCATGGTGTTCCTTACCTCAAGGGGTGCCGACTAACTGCCTCAGATATGTCTTTGGCTCTGGCCGTTGCGAGTGGTGAACGCACACCCGAGCTGGAAGCTCGCATTGTCGATCTAGCAACGTCTCTTGCAAACGTAGAGGACTACGACCAAGATCCTTGGCTACGACAATTAGATTGGAGACCTGTCCCCGCCACTCCCCGCACAAAGTCATCCCAGACGCCTACCCTCAAAACTTCCAAACCCCGAGTCATCTGGCCGAAGTGGTATTGGGACCTTGCAAGACCAAAGAAAGACCTCCCACCCGGTACACTTGACATCACCGTACGAAACCGCAATTCTCCGATCCTCCTCCGCCTGTCCTGGATGGGTCATCCTCTCTTTTATTCCAGGGAGCATGGGTGGACATTTAGGGTCCCGAGCGCCGCCGAATTTGCCACGCGTGCGCAGGTGCTCGAATTTTCAGATCCTACTGACCAGACGTTATGCGAGATGACGCACGGAGATGGCGAACGACGTTTTCTTTTCTACAAGCTCCCGCACAAGGACGGCGAATGCGCCAATGTCGGGAGTCCGCTCTCCAAGACGTTCATGAAATACGCCCACGACGGAACGTTGACGAGTCCTGGGGATGATGCCCAAGATGCGCTGGACATGAATGCCCAATGCAGCTACTGGATCAGTGCGCGCGATCGAATAATGAATCAGATGGTGGTGTGGCAGAACGAGCGGGTCGATATGCAGTTTGCGCCGTCGTCGGACCACAAATGGGGTATGATCATTCCGCAGGTCATTACGATGGGCACTGTGACGCGTCGTGCAATCGAGAAGACGTGGTTGACGGCGAGCAATGCGAAGAAGAACCGTGTAGGGTCCGAGCTCAAGGCAATGGTGCGCGCGCCGCCAGGGTACGCCATCATCGGAGCTGACGTCGACTCGGAGGAGCTTTGGATATCAAGCTGTATGGGTGATGCGCAGTTTGGTCTCCACGGTGCCACGGCGATCGGTTGGATGACGCTCGAGGGTACCAAAGCTGCGGGGACGGACTTGCACTCCAAGACGGCGAACATCTTGGGGATCTCACGTGACCAGGCCAAGGTATTCAACTACTCGCGCATCTACGGGGCGGGAATGAAGCACGCTGTCCTGCTCCTCTTACAGTAAAATGCAGCAATGCAGCCCGAGGAAGCTAAAAAGTTGGCTGAGAACCTGTACGCGTCGACCAAGGGCAAGAACACTCACCGACCAGATCTGTTTGGACGCAAGTTTTGGTACGGCGGAACAGAGAGTTACCTTTTCAATAAACTGGAGGAGATCGCGTTGTCGGATCGCCCGCAGACACCCGCGTTGGGATGCGGGATCACGGCGGCGCTTTCCAAGGAAAACTTGCCCGCAGAATTCGGGGTGGATTACATGACGTCGCGGATCAACTGGGTCGTCCAGTCGTCCGGGGTAGACTATCTCCATCTCTTGCTGGTTGCGATGGACCATCTCACGCGCACGTACAACATCAACGCGCGTTTCCTCCTTTCAGTGCACGACGAACTACGATATCTGGTTTCCGAGGTGGACAAGTACCGCGCCGCGCTGGCATTGCAGATCGCGAACCTGTGGACGCGGAGCTTGTTCGCGTTCAAGTTGGGCATGGACGATCTGCCACAATGCGTGGCGTTCTTTTCGGCGGTCGACGTGGATCGGGTGTTGAGAAAGGAGGTGGACATGACGTGTGAGACGCCATCGCATCCGTGGGCGATACCGCCTGGGGAGAGTTTGGATATCGTGAAGACGCTGGAACGGACAAGTGGGTCGCTGTGGCGGGATCAGCGACCGATGGACGAGGGCCCAGATGGAGGTGGAATTTGGGGGGAGGAGGTGCAAGGATATCGACCACCCGATTGTTTGGTGCATAGGGCGAAGAGCGCTGCGTTTCTACGCGCCCAGGCGACGGACGAGTTTGCGGAGGTCAGACATCTTGCCAAGCAAGTTCAAGGGCAACGAACGATGTAGAGGTAGACACTCGGGGCTCGCTCTCGACCCAGACAATCATTCCCTATACACTCCTTCTGGGCCCCCTTCGTGCCTCTTTCGCCCCTCGTTTTGCCCTCGCTCGTCCCTTCAATGCGACTTTTGACGCTGATTCCCAGCTATTTTTTCTTTCACCTCACCCGTTCTCTTTTTCGTCTTCTCGATCTCATGCCTCATTCCTGCATGTTGCTGGGCAAGCTGTCAAGCCCCGTGGACTCACGCAAAGGCTTGAAAAGCTCATTGCGAAAACACCACTTTCACCTCAAGAAGGCCCGTCAAACACTCTTGACTTCAATTCCGAGGACCAGGTCTTCCATCAGCTTGATGGGCATCAGGACGTTGTGCAACTCGATCAGGATTTCATCCCCGGCGTACGGTACGGTCAGTGACGGAAAGTGATGTCGACCCGAGCGGCCAACCATCCATTCCACGCGCAGTATCCAGCCTGATCAAGCTACCCGTCGTTTGTATCACAGCTGGAAATCCCTCCTTCCAACGATTGTTGCGCCGCATCTCAGTTACATCTCCAGAATGCTAGGCAAGCCTCTGCCGGCCAGTCCCCGATCCATCTCTCTCTGTCGTCGCAACGATTGCACCGCAAAGTCGACTACCATCCTGCGCCTCTTCCTTGATCGTGAGTTGCGATCCCTCCATCAAGCTTTCCACTCATCAGCCTCAGATTTCGCAACCATCATGATGGATGTTTCAAGCTGCCAATGTTCCACGCTGGTTCACGTCCTGGTCCACTATGGTCTATTTCCTACCGCGCCTTCACAACCTCCCATGGAAGTATCTACCGACTTGCTTGTATTCTACAGAGCCCTCATTGAATGATCGTGTGACGCCATCAATGCTCTCGCCGGCGCGTTACATCCGTCGAGGCTTTCGAATGGTGAACAAAAAAGTAAGTCGTCGCTTTTTGTCACCATTGGCAGAGCAACGCGATACAAGAGCCATTTCGTCGTGGCCTTGGATTCGCCGTTCAGTGGTATGACATACTCCTTGTCGAGGTGGAGCAGAATTTGGAAGCCACGCTTCGGCGATCTCGCGACAAGATCCTGGCCCCAAAAACTTCTGAATCCACCATCCCAGCCTCTCCATCGTCCAATTCTGAGGAACCATCTACAGTGATGTCTCCCCTCCAGTAACATGTCCTTCAAGTCGATTCCAGGCAACTGCAGTCCACTTCTCGTCCAACATTGACCGCCTGTTTCGGAGGCACTGCTTTCGGCAGACCTCTTGCAGAAGATGATGACTTTCACTTGCTACGGACGGGAGCTTCCACCATCGCCACCGCCGCTCTGCAGGCGATTCCCCTGCTTTTCATGACCCTGTGTATTATCTGCCCAAGGCCGACGTGGACGCGATGGGGCTCGCGAATCCAGGAACAACGGAAGAATCCCCCCAGACGACACAAACTCAAGGTACCGGACGAAGCACTTGACTCCTACGAAGCCGCTGACGGCAAGAAGTAGAAGACATCCATGGAGAACTTTGACGACACCGGGCTCGTGGCCCTCATTTGTCGCCACGACACACCACTTTTCCTTGCTAACATAGACTCTCTCGGCGAACAACAGAAGTACGCGATGGCCCGCATCACCCGTTTGTTCTCGTTATTGCCATCAAGTGCCAACGACATCCGCTTACGGCCATGCCAACTTGTCTACAATCCCCGCCTCCGAAGGTACAGAGCGACTTTGGTCACGATTGATCAAGTTGATCGGGATTGAGCGATCCTCCTTGGTAAGCCCATCTGTACACCGTAAGACTGCGTCTTACCTCTTTTGACAGCGCCGTCGCCGTATCTGGCTTATAGACCGCCAGGCGGCGGGTGTCGGCGCTGAGATGCATATGGACCTCGGCGATTGGATCGAGCGCCGTCTTCGACGCGGAGGTCCAGGACCAAGGCAGGCAAGCACAAGATACCCTTCAAGTTGAAGAAATCCGTATTCTCCTCTTATCTAGAGCCTGTATATCGACTCGTTCCTGTTTTCAACCCGTTCTTGATGGCGGCCTTACTGGGTTCGTGTCCTAAATTGGACATATACACCTGCTGATCTGGTTGGGCAGATATTCAAAATCGTCGCACCATATGTGATTTTATCAGCAGTTTTTGCGACGCTCAATTCTTGTTTAGGCCTCCCCCCTTTCTCCCTGTTCCTTGAGTTCGCCGTGACTTTCCATTTTTGATTGTGTCGATAGGAATGAGGATGTCGTTCTTTTTGAACGTGACTGATACCGGTATGCAATGTCGGTCCCGCCCCCGCTCGTTGGCTGATGCGCCCGATCAAAGGCTCTTAGGGCAGCCCATCAACTTTTTCTGTATCACATCTCTCTTGTTGGTGTGGTCAGCTGGCATTTGTACAGCTGGCGAGTATCTATTGGGAGACACTCTGATCCCCGTCCACAAGAAGGTAACGTAGACCCACGATCGTCGGCAACGGGGACGATATCGGAGATGCGGGCGGGACATATGCACAGAGCTATTTGGATTACAGCTTCTCTTTTTTGACTCGAGAGGTGATGAGATCCAAGGGCGTTGCTTAATCCGCTACTGTTTCACATGTCGATGCCTCGGACGGGCCATGTCAACGCATGTGGTCAAAAGTCTAGACGAATAGTTGCCGCGTGTGTCCGTCACTACCCGAAAATCATTTACACAAATCAAATTACTGAACAGGGCACCGTGCCATCTCTAACGGGATGAATGGGTGGCCTGACGTACAGCCTGATCTAAACTATGGAACCAGTACAATGGGGGAACTGCCTCACATAGGGAAAATCGTTGGCTCAGATTAGTGAGTAGACGTCCATGCCTTGACAAGCACTGCAAGCATCGGTAAAGAATAATTAATTAAAATATACAAGACAGCATCGCCGCCGCCGAAAAAGAAACAAGCGACGCACCGGTGGCGTAGCTGATCTCCAAAGGGTCTGTCGCTTGCACTTCAAAGGCGATGCCTTCCAACCTCTGCTTGAGAGCATCATGGGAGGACGCAAACAGCATCTTGTTCTTGATTTTGGCATCGTCTGGAGACCTGATGAAGGTGGCCATGCGTCAGCAAGTGACTCAAGCGCGCGAGGAGTCGGCGGCACTCGGATACCAGCCTCGCCGGGCCCGGATTCCCCTGAGTTCCCTCCCCTTGCTTTTATCGGGTAGATGGCTACTCACCACAAAACGAAGCAGAGCTTGTTCTTCTTCAACCCGTCCCTTTCGAAATCGAAATCATAGACCGCCCAGCGACATTGGTCCTTGGGCAAGTCCTTGACAAAGGCATCGTAATCGGATACGTCCGAGGTCTTCTCGACGACGACCTTGGACAGGTCCTCGCTGAGGGTGAAGATGATGTATTTGGACTTTCTGCCCAGCTTGAGTTGCTGGAACGTTGTGATGCATTC
This sequence comes from Boletus insuetus, assembly GCA_038093095.1. Taxonomy (NCBI): domain Eukaryota; kingdom Fungi; phylum Basidiomycota; class Agaricomycetes; order Boletales; family Boletaceae; genus Boletus; species Boletus insuetus. The sequence continues at coordinate 19,130 of JBBPRQ010000091.1, forward strand.
GTCTGCGACTTGGATGCCGGATGCCTGAAGGACGTTTAGTGAGCGGGTTCCCAGTCGTTGGAGACGATGTTGAGCCCACCATGATACACAATAGCTTAGATGATACTACGATGTTTTAGGGGCAACACTCCCGCCTGATTATAAACAAGCTTGAGGGCGCTGCGCCGCAACTTACGCAGGCAACCACATTGTGCTGCGACCTGCGCAGTGAATCCATGCAGTGTCGCGAGATGTTGAGATGGCGAATGATATAAATGTAACATTGACAAAGTGACTACAGCAATCAAACTTTCGTTCACAAACACTGCAGAGGCAATGATGCTTCCAGGCTACTCCCTGCTACCGACGTCTAATCTCAGCCATCTTATGCGCCACTTCATTGGCCGTTTCAACGGCGTGAAACAGCCCGACACCATTAGCAGGTGGTTCCCAGCCATCCGGTATACGCTCTTCGCCGTACCATTGTTCGAGCGTCGACAACGGTATCTGGTCGTTCCCCTGCTTGAGAAGCAACCAGGACAGCGCAACTTCGCCCTTGCCAATCTCGGAATGGAGGTGGTCCAACGGTGATGTCAGCCTCGCTTCTCTATCTACCCGCAACTTTGCAAACCCATCGAGGTTCAATCCCTCCTTCTCACTCGCATGCGATAAAAAGGTGTGGAGGAGCTCTGGGTCGACTGGTATGGGAGCTTCGGCATGGCCGGCGAGGGCATCCCCATGAACGAGGGATGCGTCGTGCTCAATCCTGTTGTGCAGCGCGAGCTTGTCGAGGTCGAGGCGCAGGGCGTGGCCACAGAGAAGCATACCGACAAGCGCTAGGAGGACTGCGAGGGGGAACGACAGGTTGTAGACTGAGCGGACGGCCTGTATGAGTTGCAAGAAGCCGATGTTTTTGCCGTTGTGGGGACTGTTGGATCTGAGTTATGCTCGAACAAATGACATGTGGTACTTACAGATAGCCGTGGTTTGCCAGTGCATTGAGGGCGGGACAAGGGGAGCGCTTGTCGCCCCGTGCAGCGGGCATGTAAGGTAGACGGCTGGCGGTCGACATTTTGAAGTGGACAAAGAAACCCCCTATGTGGCGTCAGCCCTTTATGTCTTTCGAAGATGTGGCTGTACACCCAGTCTTCAACATCATCTCAGTCACGCACGGCTTACCCCGGTCTGAGGATTTTACTCATTGGACGGGTATTGAAATGGTCTAATCTGTATCCAGTTCCATGTCCAGGTACTTATGACGAGTGAACGTTTTATATGTATGGTGGACCCAAAGCTGCATACACACATTAGAGACCGCGCTTATACAAACAATCAAACGTACCCTTCCTGAAGACACCGAGGGTGAACTCGACGACCAACAGTAAGACACCACCACCTGGGGCAAGTCGAAGCACCTTCGGCACAAAGCCCTTGTAAAGTGCTGTCGGTCCTTCTTCTCGCATTATCGTAAGGAGTCTGACCAGTAGTTAAAGTGGCTTCTTGAAGCGAGGAAGAGGAAGCTTACGCAGGGTATGTCCAGTTGTACTTGGGCACCGCCCCTGGGACCTTGGTGGCACCCTGGATGCGTGATTTGACCACCTACGAAACAAAGAACTCGGTTTCTTGATCAATTGACATGTACAAACGTACATCGAACGGGGTATTGAGGGCTGTGCCAACAAAACCGCCTACGGATCCAGAGACGAAATTATTGAAAAGTTGGCCTTGGGGAGTCTGCCATTGTCTTTGCATAAGATGTTCAGAAACAAGGTGAACAGACTCACGTCAGCTTTTTTCATCAGGCTACGCACTTGGAAGATACATCCAAAATATCCTCCATTCCACCAAAGGTGTCTGTCAAGAGAAGTCTCAACCATGCGCATCATCAGGTGAGCAAATCTCCGACCTCCAGAACGTTGCCTCCATTCCACCGTAGAGTCCGAGAATGCCTTCTTTCCTGACAATGTGCTTAACAACATCTATTGGACCTGCGAACGTGCTAGTTTTATCTTGCAGCCTGCAATGACCTGTGAGCAAAGCACATGAAGCTACGTGGAACAGCTTACTTGATCTTAACAAGTTCGAATGGAACTACAACGAAGGACTCGGTAGCGCCAGCGCTGCACCCAGTGAGGATAGAAAGTTGCTGAGTCATTTTACTTTCGCCAGACATCCCTAAGAATGTTTTCCCCCAGAAATCGTTTGCGGCGCTAAGTAAGAAGAAGTAAATGGGGACGTCGAGTAAGGCGCTCTAATCAAAAACCGATACTTACAACTTGACTGCACGCTTTGGTGCTTCAAGAAGTAGTGGCGGAACCAGACCTGTAGCAAGCGATCAGAATGATGGGATCAAAGTTCCCACATCGTCCCACCTCTGTACAACCTGCCAGCGCTAAACTTGTACTTTAGACTCGGCCAAAGTACATCCATGTGAGGCTTACCCTTCCTCGCGGATGATGGAAGTGAGAGTACCGAACATGCCATGCTTGGCTTTTCCGGTCTCTAGCTGCATACGCGTCTTGACCTGCAATGATGCATTCCGTGTTGAAAATGTGACTCATAACGCAGAGTAAGAACGTACGACATCTGGGGGACGGGCGCACAAGTCGTGTTAGACAAGAACAAGGATTCGCGTGGTACTCACCAAGGGGGTAAAAAGTCAGAATTTCTGACACCCCAGCGATGGCGCCAGCAGCGAAGTTGGCAATGAACGGAAGCGCTACAAATTTAATTATAGTAAGACATTCCCACTGATACGCGTCGGAGGACGAGAAAGCAGTTCGCACGTTTGGGCTGCTCAGTAGGCATTTGTAAGACTATTTGGAAGGGCGGAATCTTTGATGGATGTCTAGTACGGAGCAATACGGAGACCCGAATAACGCAGATGAGTCGTGTGACATTGCACGTGACATCTAGTCACTCGTGAGGTGATCGAGCATGTTGGCATTACCACTGGCATGGTCTACATCACGTCCTGGCAGGAATACCAGGAGGCAGCAGAAAACCTGTATGTCAAATCGCCGGGAAAGGTTAGTTACATCTCTTGTGCGGTTCGCTCGACTTTATCGCGTCACCCAGACACGATATTGTGTAAAATGGAAATCGTCAGAGGGGAAACTCGTCCTTAAGATCACTGATGATACGACGGTATGCGATCCATGCGATTGTTCAGACAGGGGGGTTTCACCCTTCACATCCAGTGCATCAAGTTCAAAACCTATTCGTCGATATTTCTCAATCGATTCGAGTCCCTCAATCTTTCGTTGATGCAGAAAATGCAGAACAAGCGCCCGGATCCGCCTCCATCGACTGCTCCGCCGCAATCGTTGGCCGTCGGAGATCCACGGGCAGCATCTCCGGTGCCTGTCACACAGACTAGCACGGCCGCCGGTGGAGTAAAGAAAAAAAAGCCAAAGAAAAGGAAATAATCGAGACCACTTCTCTTTTAATGACACATCGACATGCATTGTGAGTCCGCTCACTCTGTCGCGAGGCCGGTGATTGATACACGTAAATCTCAGGGGAGCTATATGTTTCAAATTCCCTATTTATGATGTACTTCATCCGTGCGTGTACTGTGGGCGATTCATACATGATACAGGTGCCTTTCCACCGTGCGGATCGCATAATACACTCTTTCATGGGCGAGCTTATTCTTATTGTTGACCCTGGCTGTCAAGGGCTGTGCGGAATGCGTTTGTGCTTGAGTAAATTGACTGGTTGCTTGGAAATGGAATGAGTATTGAATAATGGGCCGCGAACTTGATAGGCAAGAGGCATGTGGTGTCCGGGGTTCGCCGTTCGCCGTTCGCCATGACAGCCGACTACGTCCGACGATCCGTTCACGTCTCACTCGCACGCATTACTGTATCTCAAAGCTCACCTGAGGCGATTCGATCCGACCTTGAGTCGTGCCTTCTAGAACATATTTGTGTACGTGGGATGTCCCTCTCGCCAATTCCCATAACCTACACAATAATGACATCCAGCCTTGGCACAATAATTCACCCTATCTCGACGTCAGCGACTAGGTCGCGTCCTTCGGCGGTATTCAGACTCGTCGTGCAGCTCGATAATCTGTTCTTGGCGAAAGGCACCTGTGCGTGAGAACACCAAATCGGGACACCCTTGTTCTTGTACCAGAGAACATGATCCTGCGCCGATTCGCTATCCCCGTAGATGGCACCATTCCGATTCCGGCGCTTCTGTACGACGATGAAGACCTTCTTGCATCTCAAGACGGTGTCGGAATTTACGACGGGTACGTTCTGTTTCCTCCTCGTGCTTTCTACGAACACATGCGATTGATCGTACGATTCATTTATTTCGTCAATCAACACTAAATTTTCAGCCTTCAGAAAGCTGTCAATCATCAGACTGGTGCAGTACATGTGTCCTCGCATCGCCTATTCTTCGTAAACTCGCATCAACCAATTTCGCATTCATTCAGTCTGGATCTCGTACACATTATACAGACTGATTACTACGCGGGATTATTCATGTCCTCACCGAAGGTCACGCTGTACCTCGATCCCACGTTTGTTCCCCCGTCTGGTAGTCAGGATGGCGTGAATGACAGCTTGGAAAGCTGGGTTTGCGAAGTCTGTAACCACCGCAACCCCCCTGGGCTCAGTCCAGCCGCCGCACGGATATGCGCCCTCTGTGGCGTGCCCAGAAGCGCGCTGTCGAGCTCTGCTCGGCCCAGCGCATTGACCTTGTCTACCTCACAACTTGGATCGAAAAATGCGTCTTCCCCTGTCGCCTTGTCAACGCTGTCTAAATCTTCCACTCCCCCACCACCAACAAGCGAGCCATCACCGGTTGCATGTACCGCATGCACCTTTCTGAACCACCCCTCCCTTCGAAATTGTGAGATATGCTCTACTCCATTACCCCTTGCTCCAGGAAATCCTCGAATCCACAGCAAGTCTGCACCGTCCTCTCGGCCAGCGTCCCCACTCGTTGACGACAATACCTCGGATCCTGCGGATCCCCTCATTAAGCTGAGTTTCCGCAAAGGAGGTGACAAGTCATTTTATACGATCCTTAGACGTGCTCTGAAGAGTAGGGCATGGGAGGTCAGTCTAGCGAGGTAGTTCAAGAGATCCACCGCTAAATTCCAATCCAGGGTAGGCAGATTGGCAAAGGCACGAGAAGTGGTACTTCGAGCCTCGGCGTCGTTTCCCCCGAGGGAGAGCCGACGTCGGGACTTCTGCGACGGTCAGGCATTGGTAAATTAATTCCCATCTCGCCGCTGGTGATTTTTTTTTGTTGAAGGAAATTGTTAGATGGCATTCTACGCAGCGTCGAGACATCAGCACAAAACACTGAAACAGAATTATCCGATGCCTTTAAAGATCTCGAGGCGCTAATGGTGAAGGCGCAGGACCTTGTCCATCTCGCCGCCGAAATGAACGAGAAACTTGGTGGGTCGAGCCTTGGATCCACGGTGAATAACACAGCCTCTCCACCAGCGTGGATACCTTCTGGCACTTCAGGTTCATCAACTTTATCGTCGTCATTATTTGCGACGACCTCGCTTGTGCCGCCGTCCGAACCGGAGGAAGCGAAATTCATACGGTCATCTTTGGCTCAGCTCGGCTTACAATTGGCCAATGCACCGGTGACGGCGGACATGATACAGGACGAGAGGACATGGATGGAAGAGTTGGCACGTGAACTTGCGGGCGTGCTGCAGGGCTCGTGGGATGAAGGTTCTGAACAGAAACCAGGAGGCATTATGAAGGAACGAGGAATAGTTGGCCTAGATGAAGTTTGGGGTGGCTGGAATCGTGCCAGAGGTGTGGGTGAGTTTAACACGTGAAATTGAGATAATATTGAAGGTGATGATGATATTCAACTGCTAGCACTTATTCCACCCTCGACGTTTTTACAGGCAGTGCAACACCTGCCATTACATACCGAACCGCCAATCCGCTGCAGGATATTCAAATCAGGGTTGCGAGTGCTCCACATGCCAGCATACACCCATGCAGCATTTGCGGCACGACTTTCGAGCTATTTGACTATCTCTGGGGGACAAACAACGAGCGAGATAGCTCGAGAGGAGAATATTACTATCTCGCTTGCCACTGAGATGATTTCGGCGGTGGAAGCTGATGGAGAGATATGCAGAGATGATGAGCTAACGGCAATAAGAGGGGGAGGGAGTGGCAGTGGCTCGGAGCTTAGATGGGCCCTTAACAAGTTTGCACATTATGATTGGGATGGCGAAGTGGCGTTGTAGAGTGCAGGACATTACGACCACATGGGTGCAGTAATTACAACATACCGCCACGACCCCAGGATGTCGGGAATGCATTGGAGGCGTGAAAACGAGGCTGTGGGTGTGGCACCATTTACCTTGACGTGTTTTCGACGTCGACAGGGAGGATTCACCCTGATCAGTGGCAATCTTGCCACGGTGGTCTTCCAAAAGTAGACTGGCAGTGGATGGCTGTGGTTGGCCAGAACAACAAACCCGACTACATAGACCTTAGACAACCACTCTGACTGCACCACGGAGTCACGGGCGCCGTGCCCATGGCGATGAATTTGTAGGGTTGCGACAGGTGACGCGTGGTCAGAGTGGGGGAGGACGTTTCCGCACGGATTGCGGGCGTGGCACCGGAGATCCGGATGACAGGCATGTGCTAGAGCAAGGTAGGGACCGTCCCTCAAGAGACCGACAAGCTCTGACGGACGGCAAAACCAAGTATCCATAAACCAAGTGGTAACCCTTGATGGTATGGTACGCTCTTGGCCACGTGCGCTCAGCTGCCTTCCCCGTCCACGTTAGGTGAGGTAAGTAACGGGACGTAACCTTTAAATTAGCGGGCCGTGCCGTGCCGATAGGATCGGGAGTGCGACTGTCGCACTGGCCCATCAGCGCATCGCTAGCGCTTCATCCATGAGTGCCACGAGGTTCCACCTGCGGGTCCCTGACAGTGCAAATTCACGCTCCACTTCCACCTCCATTTCTGTCTCGGGAGCAGACACGACCTCTGTGTACTCGGGGTCAACTGGCAGATCGGCGATTCCTCTACTGGGTGGTTGTTGATCGACCTGTCCCAGATAACTGTCGCTTCGCTCCATTTCTTGGCCCCGTCAACGAAAACCTCGGAGAGCGTGGCACACCCCGCCAACCTCGCCCAGCCCGTTCGCACATGTCATCCTTTTGGGCTATAATCGTGTGCGCACCATGAGTCTATTTGACATTGGACAATTCAGGGTTAGCTTCGCGGGAAAAAGAAAAACAACAAATTTTGTTTGCATCATCGGCACCGGAGAAAGCCATGAGCGCCGACACCTCATAAGCATGGCAGGCGATGGCAATATGTGAACATGATTATTGAGGCCGTGCACAGCACGGCTATCATCAAGCGCAGGTCAAGATCTCTCTTCTCATCTCTCCGTATTTGCTTGGTGAGCTAAGAATGGGTTATCGCGGAGTAATAACGAACCTTTATAGATGGACCCGTATCAACACAGGTAAAGCTGTATCAAAGACTCCCCGAAGCACCACTCCTCCAGGAGTCTCCGCTTCCATCTATCCCCCCCTTTTCGCTCCTTCGTTATGGGTCTCGCTACTAAGGAACTCTCGCGATCGCTCACAGCCAAGGAGCAGGACAACATTGCTCATCTTGAGAGACTCAAGTACTTCCTTGCCACCGCGCCATCCCGCTGGTCCTCGCCGGGCTCCTCACGCTCCACAGATGATTCCTTGGAGGACCCTGGATCCGTCTCTCACTCTTCTTCACACCCCTCCATGAATCGTTTCCTCCTCCCGTCGTCAGAGTACGTCTCCTGCGTCCTTTGGTCGGGCATCTACCATATCACCGGGACCGACATCGTCCGCGCTTTGGTCTTTCGATTCGAGGCCTTCGGGCGGCCTGTCAGGAACATGAAAAAGTTTGAAGAGGGTGTCTTTAGTGACCTTCGCAACCTCAAGCCCGGGGTAGACGCCACTCTGGAAGAGCCCAAAGTACGTGGTCTCCAGTACAACACGGGACACCGACTCACGTCTCACCAGTCTCCGTTCTTGGACCTTTTGTTCAAATATCAATGTATCCGTACGCAGAAAAAGCAAAAGGTGTTCTACTGGTGAGTGAAATGCCTCGCGTCCTCCTGATCTAACTTCACGGATGCACAGGTATTCTGTACCTCACGATCGCCTCTTCCTCGATGCTCTTGAGCGCGATCTCAAGCGTGAAAAGATGGGCCTCGAGCCCACGACCGTCGTTGTGGGCGAACCAGCATTGTCGTTCACGTACGAGCCTCAGCGCAGCCTTTACGAACAATTCGGAAAAATGTTGGGTGGCCGGGAGGCAGAGGGAGAGTCTAGCTCCCACCTGGCACGCGACGTAGCAGTCTCACAACACATCGACGATGGGAACAATCACCTGTCCACCGCCATCCCTGCAGGCAGTCAGCACAACACGATTCGTATCGAGGGCACAGGTCCCAGTCAACTCTCGTCCACCGTCCAGCGTTCCAACCTCTCGCTCATGCCGTTCACGCTATTTGAAGGCTCTCCAACGTACAAGCAACGTCGTAAAAAGCCGGCGAACAAATTTCATCCCGGAAACCTTTCGGGGATCAGCCGCAGCAGTCCAGAAGGGGGCCACCACTCTCGCAATGAGCACACACATGTGGGCAGTGGTTATGGAGCTGGCGACCGCGCATCTTCGGCTGCTGATATGTTTATAGCGCAAGCGAGGGGCAACGCGAAGATTATGCCTGGAACGCCACCATCAGATATGCATCCCCCTCAACTCGCGCCTGCCTTATCCAATGTGCCCATTGACGGTGGAGTGTACCCTCCATACGAACATGCTGCCGACGATTCCGGATTATCACACGCCGCCTACATTTGTCCTAATCCCGATAGTGCCAGCCTGCCATCCTACTCTCATGACCCGAATTCTTCGGGGCCTGGCAGCCCGATTACGTCCAAGGCGTTCGTCTGCCCTCTTTTTTGCTGTGGCCGGCTATTCAAGCGCATGGAACATTTGAAGCGGCATGTGCGCACCCACACAATGGAGCGTCCGTATCAATGTGACCGATGCATGAAGCGGTTTTCGAGGTCCGATAACCTCAATCAGCACCTTCGTATCCATTTCCGCACTGACGGGGATGACACAAGCTCCGGAGACTTCGCAGCTTCTGATCTTGACACCGATAGTCAGGGATTGGACGAAGGTGACTTCTCGTTCTCAAGTGGGATGCCAAATATGGAAATATGCGAAGTGGAGGTGGCTGGTCACCTGCAGGAGATTCAGGGAGATGAAGAAGGTCTGGTTGCCGCTGCCCCTGGCGCCATGACGTCGAACTGGAGTGCCGCCGCCTCAAATCCCGCCCTAAACCCGTATTATTCTCATAACGTTCCCGCACCTGTCGACATTCCTAGTCCAGATGGCGATCTTCCCCATCTTGGTTTTCTGCCCTCAGTCGACGCGTCGAACATGACCTGGGCCAACCTCTCTCAAATCCCTTCTACCCCCGATTCTGTATCTTCACATTGTAGAGAGCCTATGATGTCTTCTCTTTCCGCGCCACCCTGTCGACCGGAGTTTGACCAAGCATCCCTCCATCGGTCAGTGATGACCCGTGGGATGACTGGTCCAGTGAGGCGCCATAGGAGCATGACACCGTCCCTACTGAGAGGTTTTGACCGAGGTCATTCGCCACCTAGCCGTGGCTACCACCCATATCCGCATGTCTCCGCCACCCAGTCCCGCGCAAGTTCAAGCGGTACATCGAGCCCCTCAAGCCTCGCCTGTTCACCAGATATCCCTGCCTTGTCGCCCATTTCTATTGGCGACAACTCGATTAACGCCCAGCCACACTGCGTCCCTGGTCCCTCTCAAATGCCAGTCGCTTACGACGGGGTTTCCTCTGGCAGGATGTCATATTATGACAGCCCGTTGGAGACGAGTCCTTCATATCCGAGCAACTACTTTGGCTCGAATCATTTGTTCACTAACGCATAGACAGTAATCAGCCATGCTTGTTTCAACCTCAAATAATATATGAACTACTATAATGTTTTGGGTTATTCACTTGACCGCCCTGTATCGTTGCGAAATATTTATCAACCTGTCTTTTCTAGTATACCCTCACATTTGCTCTACAATTGTATTTTGCGGTCCGATTGTCCTTTTCCTATATTTGTTCACCTTAGAATAAATCCCTTTTGGAACAATGCAGCTCCATCGTCCCTCCCATAACGTATTTGATATGCCCCCCACCAAACTCTTTTGTGTGTAAACTGCACCCGTGCTGCATTCTTCTTTTTTTTTTTCTAGCCGTTTTCTCCACCAACGAGGACAGGCTCGGGAATCTCGAATCAACCCTTGCATTGATTGCACCCGTGCTGCGTTATCCTTTCCTACTGTAGCCGTTCTCTCGACTAACGGCAATTGGCGGGGTGATCTCCAATCAACTGATCAATTGCAGTACATTGTGCCCACGGCCACGACGGCTGTTTACATCTCACAGCACGTTGCACACATGGGCGAGGACGATCACGATCGAGAGATCGTCTACCGGTTTACGTCCGTGGACCATAAGCCCATATAGAAACTGAATTGTCACACAGAGAATAATTGAGCTTTGACATAAAATGGACGTGGATTGATACGTACAAGCAGGAACTTCATCAGGTTGGTTATGACGACAAGAACTCATCGAGCAAGTCATGAATGATCGTTGACGACGACCAGAGGCCCGACCTCTTTCCCGACGAAGTATCAGTGAGAAGGTCTGCTCAGGTAATTCATGCTCGCCCATCATTGTGCCTAACGTCCACGATCCCACACCTATCAGATGCTCGAATTTCCGGAGGCGTCGGGCAATAAGATGAGGACGTTCCGCCGATAGCCGATATCCATGATGGCATAGCGTCGTAGTTCTTTCGTAACTGAGCAAACCACTCCTCCCATTGGCGCATGAGCACTTTAAGCGATCCTAAATGGCGTCTTACAGCATGCCTTCTTGATGGCCCGGTCGTATGGAGAGTACATAGCACCCGGCCCATTCACTTATTCCTCGGGTGCATTTTGTGGATGCATGGTTTAGGCTTGATAGGAACCTGCCAGTGCCACGCGCAGAGGCTAGTGGCTCCGATATCGGCATTTGCCTAGGAAGGCAGCCACATGAATGGTGCGACCATCATTTTGATCTGTTATTCCAGGAGTATTACCGCTGCGCAGTGCTGAAAATCGAATAGCGTAGGCTGTCCCGACAACATCGCACACCCACATCAGGGCCAGTAGACTCGCGGAGGGACAGGACGCCCCTAGATTGAAGCATTCAATTGAGCGACCCTGCGACGGGTTTCCTTTTTTGAATGCCAATGCTTGGCTTTCATTCAACTACAAGGCCTGCTTGTTTGGGTTCCGATCATCGCACTGGATGCTCGCACTGCCGCTTTGTTCATCCAGAAAACTTTAGGCCATGCGGTTCTCGCGTGCAGAGTCAGGCAGTTCACAAGATTGAGCTGAGTTGAGAATACGAAGAAGGCAACCAACACCATGCTACGCTACGACCCGCGGTGGTACATCATTACGTAATTGAGATGATGAGTGAGCGGGGACGATTCTGCCGAATAACCAAAAACCACCATGTTCTCCGCATTCTCGAGACGTCTGGTACGTCCTTTACCCCACATGGCCTTTTCGTAGATTGATAGGAAAATACAGCCCCAAATATCAATTTTGTCTGTGCTTTCCATGTGTCGCCGAGAATCGTGCTAATGCGACGCAAAATGGACGTTTATACCCAGTCACCATCCCTCGTCGCCACCCTCCGTCAAGGCGCTCGCCATGCTGCGAGCGTCGCTTTCCGCACCGTATCCGCCTACCAAGCCTGATGCTCCCCCACTTGATTTCAACCTCGAGGTCATTGAGTCGAGGCCACCTACCCCGGATCAATTGCGGACGATCCTCTCGTACGTGACCCCAAACGACGTCTCGACAGCGTCGTATGCGACGTTCTTGTCATCGCATCCCTCCGCGCCAGGGGTGGAGGAACAGCCTCAGAACGCCACTGGCGTCGCGGAGCTTGGTACGCGGAACCCGAACGCGCTCAAGTGGCCAGTGGTGGTCGATTGGGACGGTGGGCGGGCGAGTGTTGGTGAGGTGGAGGGTGTTGCCAAGATCCTGGAGGCGCTCAGACTGCGCAGAGATGGCGAGGGTAAGGATGACGGCATCGTTCAACCCAAGGGGTGGTTTTGGTAAGCGCAGTATGTAACGATCGTGGTACGATTCTTTGTAGTTTTATCCTATAGTCGAATGCCATCACGGTTCTGGTGCATAAATCCCTCTGTTTCAAGGGTACATGGAATAGTCTGTATCAGCTACGTACTGTGGTACGTGGAATTGATGGTATGGACAGTGATAAAGTATAAAGTGGTAAGGTGAATGATTGTCGAAAGTAAGTATAATCGTGCTCGACGTCCCTCTGTCTATTTACCGACCTGCTGCCCGCCCGTGTTTTGCCCAGTTTGCGTCGGTGAGGGAGTCGGGCTCGCTAAAGTAGCCGTTCTAGACAGGGTGGACTTGGGGATAGTCTGAGTCCCCGTTGTTAAAGGTAGACTAGTGGCGGTAACGCTGGTAGAGGGGTTGATTCCAGTCTTATTCTCGTTGTTACTCTTCTTAATCGTCCCACCCACTGCTCCACCGACCACTGCCCCGACGACGATAAGGACAATGACAACAATGGTGATGATGCCATTACGGGTGCGCCAAAAGGACGTTCGCGGCTTGGGTGCTGTTGGGGGGTATACAGGAGAACCGAATTTTTCACCAGAACCAGCCTCTGGGATGGCTGGCGTCACCGGTGGTGGCTGGGGTGATTGCGGAGGAGGTGGGTTCCGCATGGAGGGTGTGCGACGAACTGGTTGTTCTGCGAGGAGGTCGACATTGTAGCCTTCCTGTAGTAGTAGCGTCAGTCCGAGTTGGTGGACCAAAAGGCAACGAGGCTGTGCACTTGGCTCACCTGCAATTGTGCGCGAGTCGCCTTGGGTGCTTCGTGGAGCAAACTTTGGTCGTAAGATGACATATTTGCCTTTTGGATTGGCCCTCACGCTGCGGTGACGGGAGGAGAGCAGTGGGCAGTGTCGGGTAGAATTTAGGCGCTCACTGCTCCACTGGTCAGCCTAACATTACTTATTGGAACAGCCTCACGGCGTGCCTGGTCAGATATATCTTGAAGATCAATCACGGGTGGGTTGAGCCAAGTCAAGTATAGCAGATACGGTACAGTCTATCTACCGTAGGCTCAGAAACGCGAAAAAGACCTTCAAGTAATGTCCCCAGCGAATAGAAAATTGGCACAAGAACCGATCCAAAGAGTTCTCACGGTAGTCATTTCGGACCCCCGTCTCGCGAACGCGTTTCTTTTCTCATTTTGTTCACCGAACGGTCTCGTCGTCGTCCACATTGCAGATAGTGTTCTGCTCAACGCTTGTTGTACGGATTTAACGTGGCTATATGCGTGCTCATGGCTAATTTCAACCCAGGAAATTCCATTCCAGGTCCAGTTCGTCACTGCTGATCCGCACGTTGCACAGGGCATGCTTATCGCGCCATGCCTTCATTTCTGAACAAGGTCTTCGGTTATAAGAGGCATGACGACAAGGAGGCCGCGCGTCCAGTGCGTGAGCCCTCCGATAGTACCTTGTTGGACGGCAAGTACGAAGCGATCCTTCCCATCCTTTCCCCATCTGCTTCCACTTTCGCCGAAGCTCAGCAAACCAAGGAGCCAGACCGCGATGGGGGATTCGCCCTATTCAAGTCCAAGATTCTTGGGGGTTCCCAGAGGCCTGCTCAAAAGCATTCAATGAATGTCCCTCACCTGACACTCCGCCTCCCTGGACCCAAGGAAAAGTTGGATTCTCGTGCCTTGGGTGTCGTCTTCGAGGCAGATCCCGACTCTCAAATAGTGCTCGACGATGCTGTCATCGCTAAGAAACGTCTCAATCCTCTGGAAGCTCTTATCCTCATCCGGGCGTGCACACAGGCCATTACCGAGCGTGGTATGCTTTTATATCGTCTTTGCAGCTTTCTCGCTTATCCAGCTAAATCAGGATTGGAGACTCTTGGAATCATGCATCCGCACTGGTCCACTGCGTCTCCTGACGTCCAGCGCAAGCTTATCTCGCTCTTTATCCACTCATTGACTCAAAGCCGAATAACGACGCTCTCTCCAACTCCCACTTCCTCCACGTCAACTTTTGAAAAAGAGCTTCATTATACACGTTCACCTCACGACGTCGCTGCCGTCCTTCGTTGGGGCCTCCGTCATCTCTCGCTTGAGAATGATCGGTTTGGTAAAGACACCGCTGAATGGGGATGGTACAACACTTTCTTTCAAGCGGAGCGTAGCGCGTCATACCCTCCCAAAGGGTTCTCCGAACTATTGCCGCCTCAGTTACCTCCGCCCCACATCGAGCTGCTGACTGCGACGCTTAATCTGATATCATCGCTCGCCTCACACGCGGAAGCGAACAGTATATCTGGTAGCAAACTATCCAAGTTTCTGGGTCTCTGGCTTCTCGTAGCTACTCGAGCGGAACAGTCTGATGACTGGAACCGGTTTTATGCTCGATGGGAGCGCAGCGGCCGCATTCTAGAACATCTATTCCTTGCCCGCTTGAGGTCAGTCTGGACAAAAAGTCAAATCTTACATTGACTGATAGCGTCATAGGGAGGAATCTTTCGGACAGCGTTTACCTACACGGTTACAGGAACTGATCACGTACTACCCGTACAACAAAGGCTCTCCAGTCACGGGCGATAATCTTCTCCCACGGCCCCGTTTTTCTACCCGTCAATACGATGCCCTGTTCGTCCGCATCGATACGCTCCTGGCACACAGCGCGGAGCAACCGAAGCAGCACCCGATCCAGCTTCTTCTTGACGCCTTCCAGCTCCCTATCGACAATTCTTCCAGCGACGAGCACACAACGTTATGGAATACCCTGAAGACCACAGCATTTGAAGAGACAGTCTCATCCGATTCAGAAGGACCACAGTTTACTCGGATCTTTGTCGACGAGACCATTCATTTACTGTCCTTGATTCCTGCCAATAACAATATTCCAACATCGCCCGCATTTTTGACCACGCCTATTACCAAAGTTGTGTCTCCCAAACGTTCCTCCTCATTCACCAAGGCTGCCGAGCGCAAATCGAATGCAAACGACGGATCTACACCCGTATCACCGTCTTCACCGTCTTCAATTGTGGTCACAGATTGGGCGCAGTTTACTCTCAGCGGGTTTGGTAACACCCCAACTACACAGCCCCTGCCTGCTCTCTTCAGTCAGGACGATGACATAGAAGTAACTCAACCGCGGATTTCACCCAAGTCTAGTCGCCGTGGCAAGTCGCGTACTCGCAGACGACGTTCTGAAGACCACGGACCTTTGGATACTCCACCATCATCCCACCCCGATCCTGAGTCATTCATCATCGAAACGAAAATTGCGTCAGTACACGTGGTACAAGTCGACGAAGCCTTCGTTGACTTCTGGAGCGACGCTATTGTCGATCCTATCTCTGCCAACTGGCCTACCTTCGTTGTATGCGGTCTGAAGCAAATCCCGAATGTCAATCAGTCGATCCGCTGGCTTGTGATTGAGCAAGCGTATAGTCGCGAGGAGCCCTCCCGTGCTCCATCTCCAGATGGACGCAGAGGTCGTTCTCCCCGTCCGTCTTTCAAATCTGACATCTCTGGTTTTCGTATCAACTCGGTGTTTTCATCTGCTCGGAAACGGCTCAGCGTTTTTAGCAAATCGGTTACTGACTTGGACCTCAAGAGGTCAGGTGGTAAAACTCCAGTTGCGGGAGAACTCGGAGAAGTTCTCGTTGAGGAAGAGCCTATTTTGTCCACACCTCCTGCCAAGGCGGGTCTCCATGTTGATGGGAATGCAGCTGCCAAAGTCGCTGTCACCGGTGGCGCAACAGTCGACGTCGCCGATCAGTCGAAAGAAGCCGAGATGTCCACTGTGCCTATCGTCGACGTTCCACCTGTACCTGTGCCCAAGGTGAGCACCTGTCATCTTGGCATTGAGAGTCGAAATATTGACTTCCTGAAGGAGGAAGCTGGCTCTGTCCAGGCAGTGGCGAACCCTCCCTCAATTGAGCTGCCACGTCCGTCTGTCAGAGCCTCGGAGGAGACCGTTACTATCGAGCGAAATTCTCCACCTACCCATGAAGTTGTTAACCCAAAGGTTGATAACCTGGCTAGCATCACTCCGTTGCCGGCGGACACGTCCGGTTCACGGTCTACGCAGGATACATGCGACCCTACAATTCTCGCTTCGGGCCCCGCATACTCCGCGGAAAATCGTACCGCTGAAGAAGGGGAGGCCCTCGCTGTCAAAAACGAGGTCCGACCTCTGGAGCTTGTCGCTCAACGAGCGGATCGCGATGAGCATCTCCATGCTGAATCCACAGCCGAGCCGCCCAACGTGGCCCAGGTTGACGTTGCAGACAACGGTTCGCGGGATGACGCGAAAGTTGTTGCTATGTCCCTAATCCCGGAAACCGTCGTAGTGGTCGCGGCGACACCCGTTGCTCAGCCTCTGGCCCTCGCTACTGTCGACAACCAGTCCGCTAGGCTGGCTCTCGAAGAACCCCATATGGCTACGCAACCACCGCAGAGCGCTTCCGCTGATCCCGTGGCGGCAATCACCGTCGAACCAGCAGGCCAACATGAGATTGATCATCTCTCCGTATCTGCAACTGAGGTTATCACCACTGAGGCGGGAGCTCAGTTGGAACCACGTCCGATAAATTCCGTTGGTGAACTTGAAGAAGCTAAGGAACTTGCCGAACACGTGGAAATACTTACTCCCGCTTCGGAACTCTTGGCCTTTGTCGAGGAGACTCCCGGCCAAGGTGGGGCTGCCCAAGTCCCCGCTGCCAAGCCAAACGTTCTCGCTGATGCTGCCCCTCAAGTCGTGGCGTTTAGTGGTGCGGCTTCTCAGCCACAACCCGTGGCCGCGGGGTTACAGGCTACCCTGGACGCAGTAGCCATCCACCCTGTAGAAAAATCCTGCGATGAGGTGATCCGAGCCGTTGACACGGACGTTCAGGCCGTGAATGTCGAAATCGAACATGCCGCGGACCAGGCACCTGAGCTCGTAGTTGAAGAGGCACAGCCCCACGTGCAAGACGCTACTATCCAGACCGCGGGGGCACCCTTGGTTGAAGCTAAGCTTGAGGCTAATGTTTCCGCCGGCAACGTGTCTGCCTTGCAGGTTCCTGATGAGATGGAAGTTCGGGCGGCACCTGACAGGTTCGTTCATGAAGATCATACCATCGGTACGCAAGACGCGGAAACGCCTACGCCTGCTCCTCAACATACTGCGTTGGTCGATGAAATTCGTGGCTCAGAGATTACCGATGATGCCCACGAGGCTGCCCCGAGTACTCTCCCGGAATTGGAGGTGGAAGCTAGGACACGAGACCCCGTCGTCGAATCCGTCGTGGATACACTTGCCGAAGAAGCACAACCTTCCTCGGGAGCAGAGTTGCCAACTCAGGTTCGCGACTTACGAGTAGCGGAGGCATTATCGACCGGAGTCAACCCAGAAGCTGCAACCGCCGCGTTAGCCACGCTAGATCATGACGTCCCCTCTGACGATGCAGAAGCTCCTGCTTCAGAAAGCGTGCTGGTCGATGACACTTCAGAGGTTGCCATTGAGACGAGTGAACCCAGTCCAAGCACCATTACTGAGCCAGAGCCCGTCGAGGACGAGTCAGCGGAACCCGTTACCGAAGAAGCACAGGCCTTTGCAAGGGAGGCAGCGCCAATTGCGAGCGAACCCGTTGCCATCACTCCCACTCCCATTGTTACTATTGAAGAGCCCGTCGCCCACGACATGCAAGCTCTCACAGAGACCGATCATTCATCAAGTGAGTCTGCGACTCAGTTTGTTGACGAAGCTGCGACTTCTCCACCATCTATCGTTGTTGTCTCCGTTCCCGAGGAGATCATTGTTGACGAGGTGGAAGTACATGAAGCGTTGCAGCCCACGGTGAATATAGTCGATGAGCCCGGCGCCGAAGATGCCAAGCCGGCTCTCTCGGCACCCGAACCTGCTGAACCAGAGCAGCTCGTTGTCAGCGAACCAGCAACTGTCGTCGAAGATGAGCTGGTCCCCGTGAAAGCAGAGTCGATCAGCGAGACGGGCCAAGTCAGCGAACTACACCAAGCAGTCGATCTTACCGAGCAACCCGCAGCATGTAAGTGTTGAAGATCCTCATCTCTGAGTTCTTTGCTCTTTGCTCATGCGCCAATTCAGTCGAGACCGATATCACGCATGAGTCAGCCGGGCTCTCTTGAAGAGCGTCGGCGCATTGGAACCTGCCACCACCTATCTATAAGAAGAGCAGCCCATCTCTTCAGCTTTCGCTTTTCCTCATACTATGCATATTTCCCAAGTCTTATTTCTTGTCTCATCCACACCCTCATTCATTTTTTCGACTTTGACAAATCTAACAAACATGGTGATCTTTAGGATATTATCTTACACATCTAGGTTCTCCTGTACCTATACCAGAATCCGATTCGGCTACCCTATGATATACACCTTTTCGACGCTATTTCATCCAGCTCACATTCATTTTTCTACTCTACCTTGGTGCTTTCAATGTTCCAATATTCTTGCGCGTAATCCTGGATTGCACGGTCGGAGCTGAATTTGCCCATCTATTCGTGTTGTTTTGGATACCCCTGAACGTCAATACAAGTCGATCGGGTTAACACACCTTGGCTGTCGTCATGATACTCTTCTTGATCCATTCCGTACGATCCTCGTAAGCTTCGTCTACCATGCGCAGCGCCTCGATGTCTGACAAACGCGAGTGACCATCAATTACGCGGTAGATGTCAAGCACGTCCAAGACCTACAGGAATCGAAGTCGTCCGTGATCAGATAATAATCGCCTTGCCGAATGGTGTTTAACAATCTATTACCAACACACGTGAGGAAAGCAGGGCAGGATCAAGGGGGAAAGCGCATACGGCTCGTAGACGTGGTCGTCGCCAAACAGGCCTTTGGAGATCACGTCCAACACAGTGGCAAGCGCAGGCGACTTTTCTTCCACCGGCACGGGGTGGTACATGTGCTGGTAACGCAAATCTTCCACGTCGGGCGTCAAGTTTCCAAAGAAGACTGCAATGAAAAAAAGATCGATGATGGATCGACGATCGACGCCAGACAAACACTCACAGACGTTGCTAGAACCGACTTCTTCGGCGATCTCAATGTTGGCGCCGTCGACGGTTCCGAGCAAAAGACCACCGTTCAAGCAAAACTTCATATTGGACGTTCCAGATGCCTCCGTACCGGCGGTCGAGATGTGCTGGCTGATATCCGAGGCGGGTATCAACACCTCAGCCAAGGTTACGGAATAGTCGGGGAGGAAGAACACGCGAAGGTAGTCCTGGGTGTCCGGGTCGGCATTGACCACGCGGGCAACGTTCACGATGAGGCGGATGGTCTGGAAATAATTAGCGACTTGGATACGTGACAAGGGCGAGTGTGCATACTAGTTTGGCGATGTAATCTCATGATCGTGGTGTCAGTACGTGGCAAAGTGGGATAGACGGGGACTTACAACCCGGGGCAGCTTTGCCAGCGAAGAAGACGTTCTTTGGGACGACTTTCTTCCTTTCCTCCGGCGCCATCCCCTTCAATGTCAAGTAGCGCTGAGAGACGTGTAAGAGTGAGTCAGCAACTGTGTCTGCCAACGCACATGAATGACACCAAGAATGTTGAGCGTTTGACGCTACGTTCTATATCAGCTGCGTGTGCTAAAAACATGTCGTTCTGTGACGATACCTTGTATTCATGCAACCTCTGTGCAGAACGTTCTGTTAACCTAGTTGATATAGACATTACTGTTCTTACCTTTATCTGGACGTCAAACAACGCGTTCGTATCGACCTTGAGTCCTAGGGTTATCTGGACATAATGTGCTAATCTCTCCTTGTTAGCCAGCTTTACGGAAGCCCATGCGGCCTGGAGTTCTTCATCATCTACATAATCCAACAAGTCCTCAAGCTTGGACAAATCCTTTAGCCACACGCTTTTCGGAACCCCGAGAGTTTCGGTGATGAGCGCGCTGAGATTTGGGTTGCACTAGGGAAAGTGACGACTTGAGCGTTTTCCTGCTGCCAGTGACGATGTCACGTACTTGGTCAAGCCAGCGCCGCGGAGTGACTTTCAACAAGACTCGTCATCCAGCCGCCTCCCGGATTCGTTGAGACACCTACCACCGTTGGTGACATTTCCAAACCTTGCAGCACGTTAGACAACAATTTGTAAGCGATGTACATGGACATACTTGCTGATGCCAAAGTAATCCACAAAGTCCTTCATGATCGTGGTCCTCACTAAGTCACTGTGCAACTAGGGGGTCCCTTCATGCCTATATGGACTGGAGGCAAACTACAAGACATACCTCAGCGACACCGTTAACCCTTCGGCTTCCTGTTTGAATAATGACGTGTCAAGATTCATTGCGGTGGAAGAGACTACAAACCAATGCACGCTAGATGCGCCATGCGAATGTTCTTTGGTACACCCTCTAAGCAACTATGGTTAGAAACGTCACGCAAGGTGAGTGACATTGCTCGCCTTCGATCAACGACATCCTCGCCAACCGGTCACGGTCTCCGGGAAACATCCGTTCGACGGCTAACGCAACCATTAGCCTGGGGGCTGACGAGGCCAACACGCACTTACATTGCAAGAATAAACTTTGAAATAAAGCATGTTGTATAGTCAATTCAAAGGCAACCCAGAAATCCAACTCACAAGTTCTGTATACGTGAGAAGAAATTAGTGATATTCTTCTCTCAAAAGACACGGACTAACGATATCAAAGATGATCTGCATGTGTCTAGAGAGCTGTCAGAGGATAATCATGGATGAGGAACCGACAGCGTACCGGGGCAGAAGTTCTTCCATTAGAGAGACAGGCCACTTTTCCAGTGCTTCCTAGAACAAGTCCTGGTCAAAGCGACAAAGATCAAGGAATCATGTAACTGACAGGGAGCACGGTATGATTGGTGAAAAAGAAAGTCTCCGTGACGATCTTCCACGCTGTTTCCCAAGGTAAATCTTCCTCGTCGAGAAAAATACGCATCAGTTCAGGAATGGCCAATGTGGGGTGAGTCTGCGGAATGATGTCAAACAGAGCTGCACCACCCTGCATAGTTTACTGACGTCATTGAGCTGTATAGCGACATCTGACGATTGTTGAGTCAACCGAGAAACCTGATTTTCAGTCACTCACAATCGGATAGTTCCGTAATCGGTTTGCCAAGGTTCTTGAAGCGCCTCAAGATGTCTGCGAGACTGGCCGCAGTCCAAAAGTACTGTTGCTTAAGGCGCAATTCCTTTCCAACTGTTGACCCGACAATGTGAGTAGACGATCAGCCCGGTAGGCTGAATGGATCACTCACAAGTTGTATGGTCATTAGGGTAAAGCACCGAAGTGATTGCAGCCGCACTGTTTGAAGATTCGACAGCACGCTCATAATCTCCAGCTGAAGCGAGACGCGTCAGGTGACAGGGATGTATGCTTTTTGCCAGTTCTCACCATTGAAACTATTCAAATCAAATCCTCTCTTGGGTTTACTCTCCCAAAGACGCAGATTGTTGGTATTCCGTGTTTCAAACCCTGGAATCATGACGTCGTACGCAACTGCCAACACTTCCTGTCCACCGTGCCATACGCCGCGCCCGCTCCCATCATGGTACCTGTCTGCGGTGCCATAAAAGCGAATATCATATGTGACATCGATGCGGGGCAGTTCCCAGGGATTCGAATTCTCAAGCCAAGGATCAGGCGCTTCGAGTTGCTGCCCATCAGGAGAAATGAGCTGCTGGAAGATGCCGTACTTGTAACGCAGCCCGTATCCCCACACCGGAAGTTCCTGCGAGGCGGATGAATCGAGATAACATGCTGCAAGGCGACCCAGGCCACCGTTGCCCAAACCAGCATCGCGTTCTTGGGCGAGGAGATCCTCGAGGTTGAACCCGAGTTTATCGACGCCTTCTTGGAACTTGCCTTTGAGCCCAAGGTTGAGGAGCGCATTGTCGAGGGCTCGTCCCATCAAGAATTCGAGAGAGAGATAGTAGGCACGTTTCCCTCCTTTTCGATTCATTTGCAATTGCGTGTCATTCCAGTTGATCTAGGAAAAGCATGAGTCGACAGAGAACTGAAACTAGGCTCGTCATGGCGGGTACATACGAGTAGGTTGTCACGGACGGATAGCGCAGTCGCCTGATAAGCACCCAAGTCATCGAGACTGTAGACTTGGCGCGCCAACGACGTCTGAACATGGTTCACAAAAGACCTCGTGATAGATCGCACGTCTTGACCAATGTTGAATTGATCATTCGGATGAGATGCTCCTTATCACGCACCTGTATCGAGTCCCCTATACCCATCCTTCCACACTTGCTCTTCGCCCTTGGGCCATTTTTCTTTGCCAAAGTCGTCCTTCTCTGGGAGATAGCCTGAAACAAGGACATGATCGATATGTGCGTTGTTGATCGTAAATGTTTAGACTCGGACGTACCCGTGAGAGTTCTAACATGTCTACGGGGACGCTTTGGCCTCCCGATGGTGGTGGGGTCAAGGATGGATGTCATGTCAGTGAGAAGATCGCGATTGGACAGTGGAAGTAAATTATTCCAAGTGGTAAGCGGACAGGTTAGTACAAGGACAAAGTTGGCACCTGATCCTGTCTCATATGATATTGTTGTGAGAAACGGGCCCAGCGGCCTTGGACGCCAGCAAAGCAGATACGCTATCATCGGCATGTATCTCCACCTTTCAAACGACGCTGCTGACCTTTTATTTCCCCGCCAAGCCCAGACTCGCCGCAGCCATTGACCATACTATATACAGTGGGCGATGTATCAAATACGAGCGATATCAAAGCATGAAATAGCTCGGGATGGCATCCTGGAGCTGTGCAAGGAACTGACCAACGGCAGAATGGAACGAATCTATACACCTAAAGCAGACGGTC
This sequence comes from Boletus insuetus, assembly GCA_038093095.1. Classification (NCBI taxonomy): domain Eukaryota; kingdom Fungi; phylum Basidiomycota; class Agaricomycetes; order Boletales; family Boletaceae; genus Boletus; species Boletus insuetus. The sequence goes on from JBBPRQ010000091.1 coordinate 42,173, forward strand.
CCAGGACAACTCGTCAAGATCGCGAAGCAATCGGTTCCTATATGGCAACTTGTGCGAATACACTCAGAGGTGAAACAACAACCTGGTGTTCTTGTGTGGGTCCCGATTGGCGAGCAGGACGGTCATGCGCTCGTGTAGCATTTCTCGACCCACGATGAGCCGTCGCAGATCATCAGGGGAAAGCATCAAGTCACTGACTACGTCCGCCGTCGCCACAACGCTGAACGGCAATGCAGCCGGGAGGATCTCTGAGATATCTAGTTCGCGGGCAAGACAGATCGCTTCTGCGACTCGTCTGTCAGGTTGGGATACCACCAAACGCCACGCCATTTGACTGACCTGCTGAGTTTGACATGCCTACTCGACGAGTTTCAGTGGCCACCTCGAGAGGAGTTGTTGTTTGCACCGTGACTAACGCAACTCCAAAATCTCGTATGTGGTGGATACCCAAAGTGGTCACAACGTCCAGAGAGGTAGATCCAAGTTTAAACGAACTAGTCACGTCTTGGCTATTATAAGGGTGGTTCTTTGACAATCGATCTTACTCACCTGCGATCATACATCCATTAACTTGTGTCGATGGATTTTGATATGGTTCTCCTCGATCCCCAGCAGTGAGCACAATGTCACCGTCTCGAAACCAGAATTGCCTGTTGTCAGACTCCATCATATCAGGGTCCATTCCATTCCTTCTGCGTTTTGTGAGGCGGTTCAAAAGCTCGAGCAAATGTCAACAAAGGGGCTAACGCACATTACATAAAATGCGTGGAAAGAAATACATGTCGACTAGTCTGCCTCTTCGTCCTCCCCATCGTCCATATGGAACTTCCTCTTCTTACCCGGTAGCGCAGTTCCGGCACCGTACCCGACACCTGCCTTCTGCCGTAGAGCATCCAGGTCTTGCTCTGCCTCCTCAGCCCACTCCAGGACAAGATGCCGTCCGAGTAAATGCGTATGTCGAAGGGCAGCATACGCATTCTCAGCTTCGTGTCGCGTCACGAATTCGAGGAATGCGAACCCGCGCGACCGAGCGTCGAACCGCTTCGGCAGTCGCACAGACTTGAGTTGACCGTGTGCGCTTTTAGGGGGAGCACTTGAGTACCGTGCAGCAAAAAAAAGCAAGCACAAAGCGAACCACGTACCCAAACAGTTCTCGAATCTCTCTCTTGGTCGCCTCGAACGGGACGTTTTTGACGATCATCTTCGTCGTCCTGGATTTGGCAGTCTCTTTGTCCTTGGATGCATCCTCCTCGGTCCCACGTCCAGCAAACTTGACACGCAGCGTGTGCCCATCGAGCGTAAACCCTTGCATGCCTTTGAGTGCTCTCTTTGCGCCCTCAACCGTCTTGAACCCGACAAACCCGTAGCCCATGCTGAGCCGAGGAGCTTCAGCACCAGATATGGCAACTCGTTTCGGATCTGGCTTGGTCTGAACGCGTGTAAACGCGAAATCTGGCAGATTCCCAAAGACTTGTTTGAGTCGTTCGGTCGTCGTGCTGAAGGACAAGTTCTTGACGAAAAGTGTTGAGCCTGCAGATAAAGATATGTCTTCCTCGTCGGGTATGTCTTGCTCCGCGATAGTGACAGGTGCAAGTCCAGATGTGATCGTGGAAGTAGGCCGTCCCGTGTCTTCAGATGCTTCTTGGAACATTCCCAGAGGTCCTTTCTCCAAATATATGACGGAATTCCCCAGACGCCGATAGGCGACCGCGCGGAAGGCTTTGTTCGCATCGACAGCGTGTTCAAACTCCACTACCGCCATCGTCCCCGCAGGTGGCACAATGACCCTGCTCAGCTTGCCATGCACCTCAAATAGCTCACGAATCTGATCGGCAGACGTCCCGTATGGTATGTTCTTGACCAGAAGTATCGTGTCCGAGCGTCCCCGGGAGGAGAAAGACGAAAGGATGACACCCTGCGACTCGAGATATGACTTGGTTTCCTGAATGACATGGGTCTCAGCCAGCGCAAGTTTAACGGCCGCGTTACTAGACTCGGGATTTAGGATGTCCGCTTTGGGTATACTGAGACGATCCGCAATCGAAGAGACCACAGCATCGCTCTGGACGCAACGATATATATTAGGCTACACGAAAGGAAGCACGACAGGACATTGGGTCGACGAACATTCATATACAACATACTCCAATTAAATTCACGCCCCGCGGTCGCGTTCCGCTTAGCTTTGCGCTCGTCCTTGATTGACAATTTCTTGTCACCGATGTCCAATGCCTCAGGTCCGCCTTTACGTTCCACAGCTGGTAGAATGTGTAGGAGTCGCCCTTGAAAGGATTTCTTATCGAGCCCTTCGTAAGCAGCCAGGGCAGAAGAGGGTTGAACAAAAGTCACGTATGCAAGTCCTTTCGACTGCCTGGACACTGGATCGAGGGGAATATGGGCCTGCCAACAAGTAAGCATCAAATCACGATTGCATGTTGAATATAAATTCAGAAAGAGGCCTATGATTTCCTACAATCAACATATAAAACGATCTGATGTCCCTATCAAGTGTTGCATCTTACAAGAAAAAGCAATGAATAGATGTCTTACCTAGAGAAAATCGAGTCAGCGCGTGGTCAAAACGAGATGTGTCGACAATTGCAAGTCAGTGTATAAAATCTATCATTATCCCTGAGGATCATCATTTTCCTTAAGAATCTGATGTCCCTATTTATGTTTTCATCGCGGACAACATGTCCATTGAATATTGCCAAGGAGCGCTCACCTGCGCAATTTCTCCAAATGGCCGAAAGAGGGCGAGGAGATCATTGTCAGTACATGAGAAGGCTAGATTACGAAGGAAAAGACGCGATGTTCGTTGAATGGTTTCCATTGCGGAGTCGTCCAGTACGGGAGTGTTACCTGGCTTGCTGCTATCGCCATCCCCGTCGGTGAGTCGTCGCCGCTTGTTTGGACGAGGTGTCGGCGCATCCTTGGCACCCTGTGCAAACCGTTACGCCGCACTAGAAAACAGACTGAAGACCTCATACCTCTACAATCGTCACACTTATTCGTGCCGACTCAATAAATGTACGATCGAACCAGTCCCTCGCGGCAGCCGCCTCCTTGCTGGTCTTGAAACCAATGAACGCGAATCGTCGACAAGTGCCATCTCGTTTGTACGCGATTCTGATGTCGGTGATGGTCCCAGGTGGTGCGCCTTTTTGCTCAAAGTGTTTTCGGAGACGTTCTGTAGTTAGCTTTGGAGGGATATTTTTGACGATGAGACGAGACATGGACGTCGAGTGCAAAAGTGCAGTCCAGCCACACCCGAGCGGAGAGTGAAAAAACTGTAAGCCCCACGTGACCGTGTCATCTGTGCGGAGCGATCCGGGCCGTATCTGAGCGTGCCGTGCCTGGGCGTCAGAAGCAAGCCCCTCGTATTATGTATAGCATCACTTACTACTGGTGAACGAGTGCCGCACCCCCGCAGTGGGCTACCCAATTGCTGATGGTAAGTCTGTTCGATGTATGGTGATTCTAGTAAAAAAAAAAACTACACTTCAAATCTTGATACGCCATCCTGGGCCCGTCCGAACATGCCAGGGCTATGTCATAGGCATCTCGTTTAATGACATCTGCCGAAATGACTTCCATCCCTGCGAAGTGCGAGGACTTGCTAGCCGTTGCGCCACTCTTGCATCTGTCCCATCGAAGAGTCCAGATGAGAGGGGCATTCATGTAATCTTTGGCGTCTGATCCGGACGGAATGCACAAATAATCATCATATGCGGATGATCGGTTGTATATTCTGTCTTAATCTCTAGCTTGCTGCCGCGAGGATAGAGGCTACTTGGCTCTATGTTCATCTTCCCTCGCTCCACACTGAGGTGCATGTAGCGTTCTTCCTCTGTAGAGTGTAGGATGAATGTAGGTGGACTCATAAAAAACAAACCCTCAGGTAGAAACTCCAAAGCAAACTCGTGTTGGAATACCGAAAAGAATACCAACACGAATTTGCTGTGGTGGACCAATCTCTTGTATTTATTAAAATTAATCTCTGGTGGGTACCTAACAGGACTTATGTATCCTTCAGAGGCCCAGTGCAGTCGCTCACTGGGTGGAGACATACCGCTCTTAAGCAGCCAGAAGGCCGGCCATGTTTTCGAACCACTGGACAAGGGCCGCAACTTTGCTCACGGTAGCGTCGCTTTGGCCCAAGCGCAAATCCGGCCGGAATATATTATCTTGGTGTGTATAGGGCATCGTTCGATAGCAGATCTCAGCGATGGGCCTATTGTATGGAGAGGCAGTCAATGTGATGGTACTGCCCATTTCCCAATTGGCCATGAGGTCTAATCAAACAAAAATGCGTGAGATCAGGAGAGAAATCAGATGGAATAGATAACGTGCTCTCAAAATACACAATGTCGCCTCGTTTTAGCCCTGGGGAGGGTCCAAGCCCACCCCAGGTATCTGCGGCATCTCTCCAAGCTGTCAGCTTACAAACCGAGCCTTGGTCGTCGGTGAGGATAAGCTTCAGAATGGAGACTTGTTGGCCCGCGTCGAAGCCTCTCTTCACATGGACAGCATCGGGTCCTTGAACCTCCAGGACAGCGAGTAGCGTGTTGACTTTACGAGATCCCCTTCCCGATTTGGCAGCAGTATAGAGGGAGGACAGGGAAGTGACTTTGTGCAAGCTGAACTGGAAGCTTGGAAAACGGGCGATGCAGGAGGCGTCGGAATACTCGACGGAGGTACCTGTTTCCTGTGTCTCATAGGTACCTTGAGGGAGTGATCCGGAGGGTCTGAGGAAGGAGGGAACTCCAGTGGTGTTTCCAGCGGGAGTGGGGGGCCAAGTTACAAACGTTGTTTCGTCTGCGCCGCATCATGGTTCTGCTGGCATGCTGGTGAGAGGGACATACCAGGACGGTCGGCAGCGTCATCTTCCTGTTGTGACCCGAGGAGATGATCTGGTTCTGATTCTTGAGAGTCTGAGGAGGGATCGAAGATGACGTTCTGGTATAAAAGAGAGATGCGGCGGCTGGCAGCGTCAAGTGTTGCGGGGAGGTAGAGGGAGTGCTGTGCGATCGAGGAGGGTTCTTGTACTGTTTGCCAGACGTAGCCATTCGGATCCGTGCCAATGTCTGCAGCAGACGGAGCACCGAGAAAGACACGAAACATCAAAGGGAAAGACCAAGGTCGCTATCACAAACTCCGACCGGAACATGCCGTACGACGACAACATTAGGTCCCGTTTGCGATTGAACACCGAGCGACGCGATGGCCTCTACATCGATATTTGGCCAAGAGAAAAACCCCCGCGGAATACCGAAAGCACCTTTTATCGTGAGTGGATGTCGATGTCATGCAGATATCGATATCATCAGTCGACGTTCTAGACCAATGTGGAGGAATACATCGGCGGTCGTGATGGTGACGTCGAGGGGCCTCTCAAGGCCTTTCAAGACGCGATCGCGTACGTTTTCTTGTTGAATTCTAGCATAACACTCTTGAACCGATAAAAGTACAGGAAATATCGCTACATGGACGCCAATTTGACACAACGCCGACGGAGCCTCGAAGATAAAATACCAGACATCAAAAAGACGCTTTACATGGTCGAGTTTTTCCAAGAGAGACGCGTAAGTAAGCCTTCGGGACGGGTCGACACCTTGATGAGCCGTCTTTAGGAGGGCAAACAAAAAGCAGATGAGGACACAGATGAACTCGATGACGAGGGCGAAGAGGTTGCGAAGAAATCGCTGACCACGACGTTTGAATTGAATGATACGCTTTATGCAGAGGCAGAACTCGAAGACACTGATACTGTTTACCTCTGGCTAGGGGTACGTTTTCTTGATGTTCACCCCATTTCCTGTTGATTGCGTTCTTGCAGGCCAATGTCATGCTATCGTACAAAATTCCTGTAGCCATATCGCTACTGCGGTCGAAACTTGGCGCTGCCGAAGCAAGTTTGAAGAGCACTATAGAGGATCTAGAGTTTCTTCGTGAGCAACTCACGATGATGGAGGTGAACACTGCCAGGATGTACAACTGGGATGTGAAGCGGAGAAGAGGTCAAGCAGAAATTGCGGGGAAAAAAGGTTGAGCGGATTGTCTATTGCCCGTTTTGTTTCCAATCGAAGAGAATGATCATGTTTCGCAATCCGTCATCGAAGATAGATCAAAGAATCCAAGGAGACCATTCGTTTGGCCTTGACGGACCGAATCGAGTACCGGTCGAGGGAACACGAATCATTCGCTGGTGACTGCAGTAATAGTATTCTTGCGGACTGTGTGTCGAGGTCCACACTCAGGATGCCACCTCCATTAGAGTTACACGCTGATCTAATCGCGGGGATCCGAACAAGTTGTGCAGTGGTAGGAATATTAGAATTAATGCAACATAAAAGGGTAAAGTACGCTGTGATCCCGGTTTATATTTAGGAGCGGGGTCAAATCAATCACGGTGGCTTGTATGGGAGCAAGCTCACTCGTATACCAGCTAAATTTTGCTACATGCCACAGGCCCACAGTCACCCTGATCTGGTTCAGATCCCCTCGAATCACCGGACGTGAGTCAACATCGGAATTCGGTATTTTCCGATCCGAAGTGCACTTTGATCGGTAACACCTGTGTCATTAGACTGCTGACTGATCCTGATAAATCCAGTCGGTTATTAGATCGGTTCACTTCTCTCACTCCTTCCAGCCCTTCCTTTCTCCTTAACGCCTTCTGCCAGTGTTGGCAAATGTCGACCAGCCCTTTGCGTGCACACTCACCACCAATGGGCGCCGGATATGGATCGTTCAACAGAGCGACGGGCACCCCCAGCGCCTATGCCGTAGATCTTTACGAGGACGGGTACGACGATCCGGTATACCAGGGCAAAGCCCGCGTTTTGAATCATGCCATACAAGACATTGGCATGGGCAAATACCAGGTATGCAGGATTCGACGAGCGTGTGACTTTGTATAGTGATGCTGGGCTCATCGCAGTGGTATCTGTTTGTCGTGACCGGCTTTGGGTGGTTCGCGTAGGTCTTTTTTCGTGTTTCCGGTCGATGTTCACGCGCTCACGGTTGATACACAGCGACAGCGTCTGGCCCGTAAGTGCACTCGAGATCGACGACGTCCGATGTTGAACCATGACCATGTTTTGCGCTTAGCTGTTGGGCGCGTTGATTCTAACGCCCGTCATTTACGAATTCCATTTCGACGGCCCGTACCTGGCTTTGGCGTCCAACATTGGCCTCCTCGTGGGTGCGATTTTTTGGAGTCTCGGGTGCGATATCTGGGGTCGAAAGTGTGTTCCGTCGTCTGTCGTCTGGACATGTTTAACCACGCAGCGTAGGTGGTCGTTCAACCTGACACTTTTCATCGCGGGCGTTTTCGGCTTGGCTGCTGGTGGCTCACCCGATTTCGTCACGTTGGCCACCCTGATTGCCGTCGTTGGTGTCGGTGTTGGTGGTACGTTTGTCAAATTTCACGACGAATGGCGCATTGAACTTTACTGGAGGTAACATGCCCGTGGACTCGGCTGTCTTTTTGGGTACAGTAGATTTCCTTTGCATCCCCCACACCGTTCAATTGATCCTTGTCTGCCAGATTTCATACCTGCGTCTCATCAATACCTTTTAACGGTGCTTTCCATCTGGTGGTGCCTGGGACAACTCATTTGCAGTCTCGTAAGCCTGAAAAGTGCCTCTTTCGTCTCGTTCTAATGCACCTATCAGATCGCGTGGCCCCTAATTTCCAATTTCTCTTGTGCCTCCGCCGAAAATTGCGACAGGTCCGACAATATGGGATGGAGATACCTTCTCTTCGTGCTCGGCGGGCTCACGCTCTTTCTTTGGGGCATTCGTTTCTTCGTATTTACCCTCCTAGAAAGTCCACGCTTCCTCTCCGGCATCGGCAAGGACATAGAAGCAGTCGAGATCATCCACGAGCTAGCCAGGTACAACGGCAAGACAACAACACTCACGGTGGAAGAGCTAAAGGCGCCAGGACAAGAACCGGGAAAGCGTGCCCTTTTGTCCAAGGACTCCAAGTATGGCGTGGGTCATATCAAGGCGCTGTTTGCCACTCGAAAGATGGCTTGGTCTACCAGTCTGCTCATCGCTTTGTGGGGTATGTTATGCTCCCCGTTTGTTCACAAGACGAGATATCATGATTGAATCAAGGCATCATCGGTCTCGCGTCGACGCTCTATAATAACTTTTTACCTTACTTGTGAGTGGAGGTGCAGTCACCACGCGACGCAGCTTGACCGTCTGTCAAGGTTGGCTAATCGTGGTGCCGAATTCGGAGACACGTCTCTCTACATTACCTACCGCAACGTACGCATTCGTACGTCTCACGTTGGGCTACACTCACGCCTTACGTCCACAGCTCGTGATTCTGAGCACGCTCGGCATCCCCGCTGCTTTCATCGCAGGATGGGCCGTCGAGGTCCCGTACATTGGACGCAAAGGCAGCCTTGCCATCTCCGCAGGCGAGTCTCCTCCTCCTCTCTCACACCATCACTCCTCAACGACCTCCCGCGGAATAAAGGGCTCACTGGCACGTTTCTTTACGCGAGCACCACGTCCAGGACGTCGAACCAGCTTTTAGGGTGGAACTGCGGCTACGTGTGTTGCAGCAACGTACGTCCGTCTTGCTTTTTTCCCTCGAAGCCAGCTATACATGTGATCTCGGGGTTAGATGATGTACGGTGTGTTGTATGCCATGTCGCCAGAGATATTCCCCGCCAAGGATCGTGGCACGGGCAATGGTCTGACAGCGACGGCCGCACGCGTGTTTGGTGTCATGGTACGTGTGTCCCCCTTGCGGACTTGAAGTCGGAAAATGACGCACGTTCCTGTACAGGCGCCCGTGATTGCGTTGTACGCGAACCTCACGACGGCAGTGCCGGTATATATCGCGGGGGGCATGATCATTTTTGCGGGTGGCCTTGCCTTGTTGTTGCCGTACGAACCGAGAGGTAAGGCGTCCATATGATAGATGGTCGATAGATACTAGAGTGTTGGATGACATGGATAGATTGTCGTAGTTGTGTCGCTATTTATATATTTACACGTGTACATGACCCCGATGCACACCATATCCTCGGCGAATGCATAATGTAATGGTACCGTTTCGTCTAGAACTATATCCTCTTGATCACTCCTCCAACTCGTCCTCTTCCTCGCTTGCGTCCTCGACGAGATCCCGATGGACCATGTCGACTGCCGCCTCGATCGCCGCCTTGGACATGCGCGGCATCGCACCCGGCCGGAGTAACGGATGACGCGCTTCATCGAGCTCCTCCTCCTCCCCGCTCTCCTCGACACCCTCCGAATCGAGACTGCCGCTCTCGTGCGCACTCCCCGCTCTGCCCTCGCCTTCGCCTTCGCTGTCCTCATCCTCGTCTGTAGAACCATGTTCGAGATCCTCGGACGAAGCCACCTCAAAGTCAGCGTCGTCCGAGTCCGAGTCGTCCCAAGCGGGACCCTTGGCAGTACCAGTCCCATTAGTCGCGGGCTGCGTCGGACGCGTGTCCTTGCTGCCAGCAGCGACAGCAGGGCTCTTGCTAAAGCGATGTTTTCGATGCCGAGCCCACGCGTCGATCGGATCCTGTTCCTTTCCATCGACCATCGAGAACGCCGTCTCGATCACGTCCTCGCCCTCGTCCCCATCCTCCCCTCGCCCTGCACTCCGGACCTTGCGCGAGAAAATGACAGAACACGTCCGTCCAGTAGCACTGATGAGCCGTACGCCGTCCTTGGGAATGAGATCTTCGACGGCCCAAAACTCGCACGGTTTACTCTCCCCCCAGAGAACGCCCAGGTCAAAGAACCAGAGGGTGCCCGATTTAGCGGCGAGGTAGGCGTCGACGCCCGCTGCGCCGTGGCCAGACTTGGGTGTCGCGCATGCGCTGCGAAAGACGGTGGCGGAGGGCTCCAGGAGCGGGACGGGGATGTGGGCGAGCCAGCTGCGGACTGCGGAGGCGGTTTCCTCGCCCTTGGCGACGGTGGTGGTCGACGTGGCAGGGGTGTACGAGACAGTGTCGAAGGACGCGACGCAGCGTGCGTCGAGGCCAAAGATGACCTGCTGGGTCGAGGGCACGGGGGACTTGGTCTTGTCGGGGACGTCGGTGGGCAAGAGGACGACGGACCAGTGTCCCTTGGGCTTTCCGCGCGTGGGGAGCAAAAAGGCGCGGGAGATGCTCGCGAGGGGGACGGAGGCTTCGAGGGCGCGGGTGCTCGGGTTGACGAAGCGGATGGAACGTGCGTGGACGGTCAGGTCCACTTTTTTGCGGATGGGCGAGGTGGTGGAGATGGATGGGAGGGTGAAGCGTGGTGGGTCGTCCGCGTCATCTAGGTCGGCTTGCACCGGGGTGGTTTTTTGTCGTTTTGGGGCGGGGTCGGAGGTGGTTGGGGTGAGGTCGCGCGTGCGTTTGAGCGCTCTAGGACCGAGGGCGTCGTGGAGGGCCTTGAGGGCGGCGGGCTGTGAGCGGGACCACTCGCTGTGTTGGTGGAACTCTGGACAGTCTGCGCCGAGGGCAAAGGCGAGGATTATTTCGAGGGAAGAACGGGACTGGGAGGGGAGACTGGCGAGCTCTGCGGACTCGATGGCGGGTGGAAGATGGGCAGAGAGAATGTCGAGCAGTGGCGTGTTCAAGCTCATCGTGGTGAGAGGGTAAAATACTACAATTCAACAATACGCAAATTCGAGGTCATATCGATACGCTTCCCAGTCCACCTGCAGTCCACACCGGCACAACCGCTCCAGCCGCGCAGCCAGGTTCTCCACCAGCATCGACGGCGGCATACAATCATACACCATACTGATACGCACTGGCTTGCACGACAGGTGCTTGAGCCGCGCGATCCCCCGTTCCACCATCGCATACCGCTTCTCAATCATATCCCCCACCATCGACACCGTCTCCTTCGTGTCCCAGTACACAAACAGCCGCTCCAAACAGGGCAGGAGACACGCCAGCACGTCCCCTCGTGTACGCGGCGTCAACGCCTCCAACAACGCGTTGGGCGACGATTCCTCGTCCGGACGATACTCCAACTCCACCAAAAACGGCGTCTCGACCACCAACCCAATCATGTCGTCCGACGTAAAGTGCTTCGAGCTCGTCGAGAACCTCAGATGTTGAAGCGACTGCTGGTGTCCATGCAAAAACGCCTTCAGTTGGCTGTGGTACAACACCACATCTCGCCGTGGACAACAGTCCTCGACAGACAGCGCACGCAGCCGCGGCGCATGCAGTGCGCTCAGAAGATCTCCCGTTTGCGTCGTGTGGCTGGCCTCTCGAAGCACCTGGATCCGAAGACACTCGAGGCTAGGCAGCGTAAACCCCTCCAGCGGCCCATCCCGCACCCCGCTGTCGATTGCGATCGCACACTCCCTGAGCGACGTACACTGCCGCAGAATACCCGCATAATCCGTGATAGACGTCGTGCTCGAACGCGCGTCTTGCATAAAGGACAACCGCGTCAGCGTCGCCCAAGCCGCATGTACTTCCCCAATCCCCAGACCAGCGAGCGAGAGCGAGAGCTGTTCAAGCGGCGCGAGGGACAGGTCGAAATGGACCGGTTCCACGTCTTCTACTTCGTCTGGCTGTCGCGTGCCGTAAAATGACATGCATTGACCACCGTCGGTCACGTCGAACACCGACAGCCCGGTACACTGGGTAAAGGCACGGCAGACGAGCCTGTATATCACAGGCGAGTTCTGTAGACGGACGTGCACCGTCTTCCACCGTGCCCCCTGTGCCGCGATGATCTCAAAGAGATCCATGAGGCCGGGCAACACCCGCTCCGTCTTGCATAGGACGACGAGCTTGAGGGGAAGACTCCCCGAATGGGCCAGCCACGTCTGCAGCACCGGCAACGCGTCTCTGCGAAGCTCGTCCGAGTACCGTCCATCACAGACGTTGACCACGATATCCCGCCACAGCCGAGGCGTCGCGTGCGCCACGGTCCGCCAAGAGCGACACACCCGTCCAAGCAGCAACGGCGCCTCGTTGTACCTCGCCGTCGCCGAGAAGAGCACCGCGCCGCTCGCATCCAGACAGTGCTCGAAGATCTCGGACAGCAGCTCAGGCGGGAGGCGCTTGATGGGGGCGAGCGCTGCGTGGAGCTGGACGAGCGTGTCTTCGGTGTGGGCCTCGTGGCGCTCCATGTCCGCGAGACACGCCTTGAGACGCGTCACGTGGTCCTGGATGGTGGCGAGTTGGCGTTGGTGTCGATCAATGAGGAAATGGATGTCTGTGCATGCTTTGCTGGAAGGACATGCGTTGGAGCGCAATAGGGATGTATAGGCGTGCTAGATCGCGACGAAGCAACGTTGGCGAGAGCGCGTCTTATCCTCGGGCAAGACTTACGGGAATCGGGATCGGTTCAATGGCAGTCAACGTGTCGTCCTCTGTCATGTCGATCTGGCATCGCAAGCACGTCGGTGAGCGATTCTAAAGCAGTACGGAGGGACGACTCACAGCTTATGATGCTTGGATGCAAAGTACCGTCTAGCACCGAACCATGCATACTGGACCTTCTTAAGTATGAACGATACGAACAGGAGCTACCGGTATTTACCGGTGAAACGACATCTATCCATGATGACGGCAGACACGCGGATCCGGCGTGCGCATGTACGTCCGTAAAGTGGGTGAGTGGTTCTCTGTGTAAAGTTCAAGAGCGTTTGCAACAATTTCACGCACAGAACAGCCTGTAGTGGCGTACAACCTCCGCCGGTGCAAAAAAGAGGGTCAACTTCCCGAGTAGATGGGCAGAGCCTTCGGGACTTCTTGTAATGTCCGTTGGCCGTTTCAATGCCTCGTGCTGCATTCGACCTAGTCTAGGACCAAGACACGTCACGAGCTTCAACGTTGAAATGCTTGACTCCTCGCTACCGCCGTGACATGCATGATGCATATCTGCATTCCAGGGCGCAATAACGCCAGCAAAGATAGGGTGAGGGGTACTTGGGTATCTACGCCTGCAACCCAATCACCCCCTCGTCTTTGCACCATCTCTCACGCGCCAAGTTACTCTAGGCCTAGATGTGGTCCAGGTCATCGAGTTCCTATTTGTCCCTTGGTGTATGGAAAAGAACGTCTAACATGATTGCGTTCTCTTTCCGGGGGAGGTATATCTACACCTGCGATCCAACGACTCCGCCCCAAAGTGTTATGATGTCTCGCAATCAGGTATAGTCAAAGTGCCCCCAGGGTTCTTCCGACATCCCTGCAGTCCGCCGTCTTTGCGCCATCCGTCCATCACGGTTCCCCACACGCCAAGCACTCGTCCTCATAGCCCCCCCCTCTGGTCACATGTCTTAGTTCCATTCGTCGTTGGGCCCTTGTTCTGGGAGGAAATGATGTTGCGTTCAAAGGGGCGAAAAAGACAAAGGAACACCGTTGACGGTGGCGTGATTTGTACGTTGGAACACTGAGTCTGCCTGGGGGTTCTGGTTGGGCGTGCGATAAAGGACTGTGGACGAGGAAAGGTGACCATGAGTCATGACCAACTTACGGTTCCGGGACCCTCTGGCCCCGGATTCCAGTCGACACAGCAACCTGTGCCAAGTAAATAATATCATTACGGAACTCTGGGCACGTTGCATGCAGAGATTCAGGTTCAGCTATAGACTCGTGACTAGAAAACTGCGATAAGCGTGATAAGGAACGTTGACGTATGGAAGAGGTATGGATATGCCCACTCTAGGTAGTCACCCTACGCCACGAGAAAGATCTAAAAGAAAAGGTCCATCATCGCCGTGGCGAGCGCAGTACGGGTTTTTACAGGGTATCGTCTAGGAGATGCGTCTGCCATATCGATCGACGGTCCAGAAGGGAAAGAGGGGTCAAGTGCGGTATCGTGGTGACTTCCACCGTGATCGGAACAGCGCTTGCCCCCCATGGCTGCAACGAACTTGGGAAGCGAATAATGAATGGGACGGCTGTGCTCCCCCACCGAGAATCAAGGAGAGGTTGTCATCGTGGATTTAATGCACACGACGATAGAATATGAAAAAGATCGAATGAGATGCACACCCAAGGTGAAATGGCACCAACAGCACTTGATCATGGTCGCTCCGATCACATATGAGTAGAACCCAGAACCCACCAACGGCCCGGGTGTGTCGTTTGATCGGGGAACGACACGCACCCAGTGAACTTGTGCTAGTACATGACCCTTCACGTGTGCACATTAATTATGGATCACATTCTGCAGATTGAATGGAGCTCCACGTATTGCAAGGGTCCCTGGGAAAGGTTATGAGGATGCTGGCATTCCGAAGATATGATTCAGGGAAGAAACGCGTTTACCTCCTGCGCTCCCTTGCTCGAGAGACCCTTTGTTTCCTTGAGGTTATTAATCGCGTCCGAGACGGCCCAAGGAGTCGCGGTATGCGAGCACGTTCAAGTGTTTCGAGCGTGTGCGACAAGCCCGTGAGTTGGAGCAACGACAGAAAAGTAAAGCCTGCCTGAAAACCTATGCCTAAAGTCAACGTGACAGGGCGTTGGCTGCACTCGACCCACGGGCAGACGCCATTGACAATTGTACGGGTCCGTTCACGAACGACAGTCCATCGTCCGAGTGACATCTGAATCAGTTCCTGACGAGTCAAGCAGACGAGCGTTTCCCCGTTCTCGATCGTCGCACGTCTCTGACGTGCAAGGAGTAACACAGATGGAAATCGACGCATTGTCTTGACAGCGTCACTGAAACGGGTCGCGTCCAGATCCTCGACATGTGCTTTCAAGCCAACAGTGCATTCATGATGCGGCGGCATACGCACGATGCCCGGGTCATTCGCGCTTGTCGAGGCGGCCGGGAGGAATTGTGTATTCAGCACGACTGCAACATAGTATACGTGAAGCAGGCACGGAAAAAAGATGATTGCATGATGGTGCCCACCTCGAAACCGGAACATCATATGATATTCATCTTATTCACGCACCAGACAATACTCGCATGACCGTGTGCTTCCATCCACTGTCATGCGGCCCCCACTGGCAGAGAAAAAAAGGGGGAGGATAATGATATAATCAATATCCTTGTACAGGTTGCAGGATACGGTCGCCTTCATGTGACACGCATTCCATCACGACAGTGATTCCTGTCATCAACATCAAGGAAAATACTTGCATAAATAGCTACCTACCCGTTTTTTTCTTTCTTCTTTGCGGCGGGCGCAGCAGCGTTGACATGAGAATACCGAGGACGGGTCGCCCGCAGTGTGGAAACAGGGGGCCACTCACTGTCGGACTGCGCAATATTATGCGGATGTTTCCAACATTGCCTCCGAGTCTAGATTCTATGATCTAGGGGTGTACAGGTTTGCGTGGGACACTTGTACTTGACAGTGACACGGTAAATAAGTACTAAGTATAGGTAGAGTAGTAAGGGTTGCAGTGCAGTCCTGGCAGGCAAATGCCGAGTAGTATTCCTGGATCTCGTGGGCTTTGATTCACTGGATCCTGGGACATCTTGCATGCATCTCGATATGCTAGCACACAAGAGACCATCAAGAAATGTGATTATATTCTGTAGACGAGCACAGTACGACGATACTAAGTGAAAACACCATAGTTACTACGCAACAGCCTAGTGGGATACTCTACTGCGGAGTCCTTTACTGTACTATACAGAGCAATATCGAACCAGCGTTCTCCTTTGCATTCCACCAACATAATACGACAGAAATCTACCATTACCATGCAATCCAGGCAATGAAAGACTAAGATCGCATTGCCGAGTCAGCCAAGCAAGACGACGCGAAACGTGACACCTCCTCACCTTGGGATACGTCCTCACGATCAACTTGCGCAACTCGTCCATAATCAAGATCCCGGCTGCAAAGGCAAAAGGAATGCCCCAGTACATGGCTGGAATGGGTCTCATGTTGAAGACTTGCTCAAGCCCGGGTCCATAAATGTTGATGAGCGCAATTACGATCGTGCCCACTAAACTGAACGGTACAACCAAGTTGCGGCGGGGACCCCAGAATGGATTCGAGTTTACCATCGAGGAACGACGGTTACGAACGGACAGCAAGGTACCCCACTGGCCAATGACGAGCGTGACATAGCTAAAAAACCACGCACCGTCAGTGAACTGAAGCTGTAGAGATTTGCAAAGACGTACTAGATGCAAGTGCCCACATAGACGAATTCATTAAGTTGATCCATAGAATAGCCTTGCCAGCCATCTGTCCACTTGTTAAAGGTCAAGATGACGTCGTAGAAAGCGAGACCCTGTTGCTGCATATACAAGAACCACATGCCCATTGCACAGGGCCAAAGCATGAGTCCGATGAACTGACATAACGATCAGCGTTGTGTCCAGTTGACAAATATTGGTCATTCACCAAGTAAATTTGCACGAACAACCGCCAATCCGTCAGGCGATCAGTGCGTGCATTGCGTGGTTTACGGATCATGAGGTCTGACCGTGCATCAGAAAGAACATCCAAGGATCATATAGTGTACTCACCGGATTCCGCCTTCTCGTACATCAGGGATATTGACATACAGACGTCGTTCGTGATACAGTAGCAGACTTGCTGGTATGAACTCATGGGTAGCTGCATACCAAGAAGGACATTTGTCAAGACAGCCATGAACTCCGTGTAGCTTCCGGCCTGAGCCCTACGTCAGTCTTTGCCAATGGACTTGCGAGACTTTACTAACCGGCATGAGGTACAAAGTGACTTTTTTAAGGTTGTCAAACACGAGACGACCCATCTCAATGGCGACAGGTATCGATGCAAAGTCATTCTTGAGCAGGACGAGCGCAGCTGGCAACCGATTTTAGTAACGCGACAACAGTAAGCGGCTTGACATACCAGCCTCCTTCGCGACATCACTTCCGCTTCCCATCGCCACACCAATATCAGCCGCTTTCAGCGCAGGAGCATCGTTGACACCGTCACCCGTGACTGCAACCGTGTTGTCCCCGCGGAACTTGATCTCCTCAACGATCTTCATCTTCTGGTCGGGGGTCGTGCGCGCAAACACAATCTCACTGTATTGACTGACAACGACATCCCAGTCGGGTGGAGTGAGAGTGGAAACGTTTTCGCCAGTCAGAACGAGCGACCTGATTGGGTCATCCTCTGAGGGCTTAACATCGAAGCGTGTCTTGTACGAGTTGGCCTTTGCGGATGCGCTCGCTTTAACGTTTTCGATCGTGTCGATTCGCTCCTGAGTGATAATTCCAACCTTACGAGAAGTATTATGAATACGTGATCGCGAGTCGAATGAGGTCTAGGACAACTCACCTGACGTGCGATGGCTACCGCAGTAAGTTTGAAATCACCGGTGACCATGAAGATGCGAACACCAGCTCGTTTGATCGTCTCAATTGCAGATGGTACATCTTCACGAGGAGGATCACGGATACCGACAAGGCCAACGAGCGTTAAATCTTGCATCTCGGAGTACATCAATTCCTCCATCGTGTGTGCCGGCAATCCGAGCTTGATTCCGTCCAGAGATTTGCGGCAACTGCAAGACAGGTGATCAGGACCGCATCATACTCGATATGGCGAATACGAGACCCACAGCGCAAGAACCCGTTTGCCTTCGCTTGACCACTCGTTCTGGAGTGTAGACATCCTCTGCCTTTCATCCGGCCCGAATGGTATGGAGGTACCATCGCATCGTAACACGCTGGTGCACGAAGGGAACAAGACATCTGGGCCACCCTTGACAAGCATCCATGCCGAACCTTCGTGTTTCTCGTCGTTTGGAACTGCAACAGTCAGCGCCCATTTGTTGCGAGAGTTGAAAGGGATCTCGAAGTGCTTCCCCCAGTGTTGCAGAAGCTGGGCGGTATCGATTTCCAGGCTGGGGACGGAAAGGACCTCGGAAAAGCGTAAAAGCGCAGTGTCTGTCGGGTCGCCTTTCACTGTGCGTTCTTCGACTGGCTTCTCTAGCGTAGTTGCGTCGAATTTCGCGGCGTTGCACAGCCGAGCAATTTGATGGACGACTTTGAGACTAGCGAATGTTGCTGGGCTCGAGGATTTCGAAACTTTCTCTTGGATCTCACGAACAGAGAAATGATTGTCGAGGAAAGCGATATTCTCGAGCATCTACAAAGTCCAATAAGGACGCATATGCGAGACCCGTACTCCAGTGACGCACCATCTTTCCCGCAGTGAGCGTACCTGTCTTGTCAGAGCACAGGACGGACATGCATCCAAGGGTTTCGATAGTAGCCAGATTTTTCACCAACACGGAGCGCTTTGCCATACGGCGAGCGACGACGGTCAGCGAGAGGGCAACAGCGATGGGCAAACCCTAAGGAAGAAGAGGAATCAGATCGGAAGAAAATACAAACGGGGAAAGATGTATACCTGGGGCACGAAAGCAGTAAGACAACCGATCGAGTTGACGATGGCAGAACTCGTTGTATCGAAGCCGGGGTACGTCGTCCGCAGCCAAACGCCATACAGAAGCAGCGAAAAGAGGAAAAAGAAGAGCGCGAGGCAAGAGATGATCTTGGTAAAGAACCAGACCTCCTTCTGAATCGTCGTCAGCTTAAATTTCTTTTCACCGGACATGGCGACCAAGCGACCCATGACCGAACGGTCACCGGTGGCGAACGTAACGCCAGTGCAGGTACCCTGAGTGACAAAGGTCGAGTTCAAAGCAAGGTTACGAGTCTCCAAGGCATTGTTCGACGTTGCAGTCAAGACTCCCGGGATCATATCGCTATGCCACTCTTAGCCCATCCACGTACACAGGAACTTTAAGGTTGCGCGAGCTCACCTCTCGCCAGTAAGCAGGGAGCGGTCGAATCGAAGATCAGAGGAGGCCTCTACTATTCTCAAATCGGCCGGAACACGATCACCAGGTCCGAGGAGGACGACGTCGCCGACGACAATGTCAGTGGCGGGAAGGAGTATCTGCTTTCCATCGCGAATCACGGACGCCTCCTCAGCAATGAGAGATCTGATCGACTTCATGATTCTGCTCGCATTCCAGTCCACCAAGGCATAGAACGTAGCCGAGATGATAATAACAAGCAACTACCACCGAAGGAATGATGAAAACAGCTACATTGACCCAACCGACGCCACTCACCAACAAAATCGCGACACCAAGCACGAAAGCTGTCGGGGGTCCGAGGGGCTTGTATGACAGCTGTAAAGAATGTCAATTAGTAAATAGCCTGAAACATTTGTCATCGCGAAACGCGTACGAGCGTCAGAATAAACGCGATCCACATCAAAAAGTTAAAGCCACCAAAAATGTAGTTGAGCGCCTTCTTCCAGTATTGGGTGGGTGGCGGGCTGATGACGTTCTTGCCATCCTTGATTCTGCGCTGTACGGCAGGAGTGTCCAAGCCGTGCACGGGGTGAGTGGAATAACGGGTATACACGTCTTCCGGGGCGACGAGGTGGACATCGATGCTCGCGATAGCATCGGCTGGATCCGCATTGGTCTTGGGCTTTGTGGGCAAATCCTTTTCCTCTACACGTACGGAAAGGGTTCGATACCTAGTACAAAAGCGTTGAGCATGAACGCAGAACAGTTAAGCAGGCGTCTCACCCGATCTGAATGCCATAACCAGGGACTTTGTCCCTCGCCGAGTTGGACACCCGCGAGTTCGTCTTCTGGAACTCCATAGGATTGGGTTATGGAAGTAGGCCTTCTTGAATTGAAAAGTTCCTTTATCTATACCGGCTTGGTGTGGCCATGAGCCGCGCTGTTTTCGCTATTTGGGTCCTGTCATTGCGTCCCACCAGGGGTAGCGAATTTCTTGTCATGACATCAAGGTTTCGCTTGGTGGCCTGGTGACCGCTGGCGCGCAAACCGAGGGATTCACACCGAAACCCAGCCACAGTGAAAACTTGACCCCTACTATGGAACAGAGCTGCCGCGGAACCAGTGTTCAAAGTCATCACTGACTCATCAGACCTCATGGAGAGTACTCACGACTGGCCGAGAAAGTAATGCTCAGTATTTTCAGCATCCTTTGTATCACATGCCCACCACCCATCCAATGAGCGTGATCGCTTTGCTCCACGGAAACTGTTTTTTTTTGACTTGCGTGGTATTCGCTATGAAGCGTAGTGGTGGCAAAATATCCGTACCTGGCGGTTACATAGTCTGGTGACCAGCCCGTCTAAAAGAGGCAAAGAGGTACTGAAGCCATCGAGAACCCGCTCAGATTGTTGGTGACCCACTCCGTTGGTAGACTATTACGACCCGTCCGGTTGGATTCATCCCACTCGCGAAAATACCTCTAGTTCTCGACAATGTAGGATATAAAAGACACCGTGGCGTAAAATTTCTGCCATCCAAATCATTCCCTCACACGGCTCGTACATTCAATGGCGGTGAACACCTCACTTTTGTTGGCAGTTGTCACCTACGTAGTTGGAACATTCTCGGTGACAGTAAAGCTCATCAAGCAATCACTGATTTCATATCGTTCAACAGATATCAGTCATGATGTCATTGAAACCTGCGTTCTCCGCCATCTATCTTGGTGGATGCATTCGGGGTAGTATACAGGTACGCAATCGAATAATATTGATTCCAAATCGTCACGGTGCATAACATGCCACTTGCAGAACTCCAATACGTAACAAAAGAACTTGATCTCACACACAGCAAGGGTGTAAAGCTGCCGCGCCGAGTATGTTACCACGCCATCTTGGCAATGATGGACTGTTCCAATGGGGTAAGATGAAATTGTTGTACGCGTACATTGACAACTTACTTTGGGGTACGTCCTGACGATCAGCTTACGGACTTCGTCTACGATCAACACTCCAAGCGCGAAGCCAAAAGGTGGGCCCCAGAACATCGCCGGGATCGGTGTGGTGTTGAAGACTTTCTGAAGCCCAGGCCCATACAGGTTGACAATGGCGATCAAAGCCGTGCCAACCATTCCAACGGGGACAATCAAGTTCTGCCTTGGTCCCCAGAGCGGATTCGACTGCAGGAGCGAGACTCTCCTGTTGCGAATGGCAAGAATGTTGCCGTATTGTAGAAACACCATGGTCACATAACTATCCCGGGTCAACGATCGTGTAGCCGAGGAGAATGGAATCACCTACTAGATACACTGCCCGGTGTTGACGAGGTTCGTGAGCTCTTCCATCGACTTGCCCTTCCAGCCATCTTGCCACTCGTTGTAGGTTAGGATGACGTCGTAGAAACCGAGACCGTTCTGGTGCATCCAAACGAACCACATCGCCATACAGCAGGGCCAAGCCATGAGCCCGAGGAACTTGTTGATGGTTAGTCCATGCTCACGGAGTACGTGCAAACGACTTACCAGGTAGATTTGGAAGAACAGTTTCCAGTCCGTGAGACGGTCAGTCCTGGCATTTCTTGGTTTCCGCAACATGAGATCAGCCTCCGGTTTCTCGTACATCAAACAGATGGACATGACAACGTCGTTTGTGATCGAGAAACAGACTTGCAGGTACGAACTCAAAGGAATTTGCATTCCCAACAAGACATTGGAAAGCACGGCCATGAATTCGGTGTATGAACCGACCTCGAGGATAGCTAAGTTTCACATATCACGTTGGGCCGCGACAGTGACTTACTGGCATAAGATAGAGCGTCACTTTCTTCAGGTTGTCGAATACCAAACGACCCATTTCGATGGCCACGGGAATGGATGCAAAGTCATTGTTGAGTAAGATGAGTGCAGCTATAATACCGTCGTCGTTTGGGTTAGTAGGGCTGACGATGGAAGAGGTCGACAGGGCTCACCAGCCTCCTTCGCAACATCGCTTCCACTTCCCATGGCGACACCAATGTCCGAGGCTTTGAGTGCTGGTGCATCGTTCACACCGTCACCGGTAACGGCAACGGTATTGTCCCCACGAGATTTGATGTTTTCCACGATTGACATTTTCTGGTCAGGGGTCGTGCGTGCGAATACAAGCTCGGTATAAGATCCGATAACCACGTCCCAGTCGGCAGGAGTAAGGGTGGCAACATCTTCGCCGGTCAGGACGAGGGCGCGGATAGGATCATCCTCAGAAGGCTTGATCAAAGACTGGTGAATCTTCTCTGGATATTGCGCCGCACGAACATCGTCGATGGTCTCAATGCGCTCTTGCGTGACGATACCAACCTAGACGACGGGTCAGCAAGGACGCCACGAGCACATGATACACGACTGCGTACATGACGAGCGATTGCCACGGCTGTCAATTTGAAATCTCCGGTGACCATGAATACCCTGACACCGGCTCTTCGAATGACGCGAATGGCTGCCGGAACATCGGGCCGGGGAGGATCACGGATGCCGACCAGTCCGACCAACGTCAGGTCTTGTATCTCCTCATACATGACTCTTTCCAAATCACTCGGAGGCAGGTCGCCCTTGAAGACTTCGAGCGGCTTTTGGCACCTATGCTTTCTTGAGCGAACTCGCAGGTACGCACAACGATGGACTTACAATGCAAGCACACGCTGGCCTTCGTTCGACCACGCGCTCTGGAGCACGGAAAGTTGTTCCTTCGCCGGACCATCAAATGGCACAATAGAACCGTCCGACTTCATGACCGTACTGCAAGAGCGGAACAAGATGTCGGGAGCACCCTTGGCGAACATCCATGTTTTACCCTTCTTTTCACTGATATCACCATCAACCACTTCGTTGACGTCAAAGACCGAAAGCATCCATTTATTCTTGGAGTTGAACGGGATTTCGAATAGACGTCTGGAGCTGTCCAACAGCGAAGGGGTATTGATACTGAGACTAGGGACCGACAGTGCCTCAGAGAAGCGGAGAAGAGCGGTATCGGTGGGATCTCCTTTGACGACACGCTCCGCGACTGGGCGATCAGCGGTAGCAGCATCGAACCTTGCGCCGTTGCAGAGCCTGGCGACCTTGTGCATGGCATCAACACCAGCGAATGTCCGAGGGTTACCCGCTGCTGCTACTTCCACCCCAATCTCTTCGGCTTTTATCGAGGCATCGAGGAACGCGACAGATGCGACAGCCTAAAGGAAGAATTAGCGTACTAGTCGTATAGGATAACAATGCAACTTGCCATCTTTCCTGCGGTCAGAGTACCTGTCTTGTCAGAGCACAAAACAGAAATGCAGCCGAGTGTCTCGATGGTTGCCAAGTTCTTGACGAGGACGTTTCTCGCCGCCATGCGACGTGCAATCACAGTCAAAGAGAGAGCAACACAGACAGGGAGACCCTGAGTAGGAGCTTAAGTGTCTTTGTACACTGTTCCAAATAGAGAGACTCACTTGGGGGACAAATGCTGTCAAACACCCAATAGAGTTGATGATGGCAACACTGATGTCCTCATATCCTGGGTAAGCCTTGCGAAGCCAAACACCGTACAAAAGGAGCGAGAAACAGAAGAGCGACAGAGCGATGGAGGAAATAACTTTGGTAAAGAACCAAATTTCCTTCTGGATGGTTGTCAACTTGAACTTGGTCTCGCCAGACATGCGGACCAAACGTCCCATGACAGTGCGATCACCAGTGGCAAACGTTACGCCAAGGCAGTTACCCTGCGTGACGAATGTCGAGGTGAGAGCCAAGTTGCGGGTCTCGAGGGCGTTTTCAGAGGTAGCATCAAGAGACCCTGGAACCATATCACTAGAGTAGGCATCAGTTACCGCCACTTCGAGAGAACCAATTGAAGTATGAACCAACCTTTCGCCGGTAAGGAGAGAGCGGTCGAAGCGCAAATCAGACGACATTTGAACGATCCTGAGATCCGCAGGGACACGATCACCAGTAGAGAGCACGACGATGTCTCCGACAACAATCTCGGTTGCGGGGATGAGTTGCTGGTTGCCCTCCCGTATGACCGCAGCCTCGTGAGCAATGAGGGACTTGATGGACTTCATGATACGATTTGCGTTCCAGTCTACCAAAGCATAAAAAGTGGCAGAAACGACGATGACGAGCATCTACAAGGAGCATGGTGCTGAGAACAAGGAAGGGGGGATCACGGAGGGTGGCGCTTACGAGGAGAACAGCGACGCCAAGGTTAAAGACTTGAGGGGGCTGTCCCAAAGGTTTGTACGAGAGCTAGAAAGTCTTTCATTATTGATGGGAAGAGTGGCGGACATGGATGGGGAGACCTACGATTGTGACGACGAACGCGATCCACATGAGGAAGTTGAACCCTCCAAAGACGTAGTTGAGTGCCTTTAGCCAGTACTTGGTAGGAGGGGGGCTAATTATGTTTTTCCCGTCTTTTAATCTGCGTTCGACCGCAGCAGACTCGAGACCGACAGTGGGACTGCACGAGTGGCGAATATAGACTTCGTCAGTTGGAATAAGGTGGACATCGATGGTAGCAAGGGCGTCTGCAGGGTCCGTGGATTTCTTGGGCTTTGCATGGCTTGCAACCTTTTCGTCCACACGTATTGAAAGTGTGCGGTACCTGTTGGCATCAAGAAGTCAACCTTAAGGAAAATAATAGCAAAGGTGTGGGGGTACCCTATCTGTATTCCATAGTTGCCCCCGCGGCCATCTGTCGACTTCCGCGAGCTGGTGTCGCCTACCGACTTCTCCATGGTTGGCGTAGAACCTGGAACAAAAATCGTCAGGTGAGCTTTTTATCCCTCTTATCAAGGTCCCCGGTTGACTAGCGCGCCGATCTGATTTCATAGTGACTGAGCTGATTTCGCCATTGAGTTTAGTGACGCGCTGCGCTGATTTTGCCATTCCTCAACTATTCCAACGCTTGTCGTCATCCGTGCACGGCGGCTAAAGGGAGTTTACCTTGGACCGGTGGCCCGCCAGGGTCACTCACCTAGTAACTGGCGTCCAGGTACACGCATCATCCTTTGACATGTGCTCCAGAACGCCGCTCCATCCATCATGGAGATAAAATCGCCACAGACCCACTTCGTCCCTCTCTCCCTCTCTCTTGAGCCACTGACAGAGTGACTCTCCCTACCGCCAGCGGGGTATCCGACTTCAAGTTTCTGCTATACCGGAGAACACGCAACCGGGCATAGTCAACACATATCCTTGCACATGCATGATGCACCACATGGCGTCGAGACCCTCAAACGTGCCACTTGTGGCTGCAGATAATCACCATGCCAACATATTTGACATATTTCTCACCATGCTGAGCTGTTACTGTATCAGACGGCAAACAGAGTCAGGTTTTGACTCGGTCGCGGCGAACCTTGCCCCCTCGGTCCTGGCCAATGCTCCGAGATGAAGGGTCTGCTAGTTTCAGACCGGCATTCATGACCTTGGAGGCCAGGACTCAAATCATTCATGACCAGACGGGGCAGGCCAAGTGAAACAGAGCGGCTTCGGAATTAGCCCAAGACAGTGCTGCTCCGAGTCCAAGGCCAAGAGCATGCTAGTCGCAAACTGGCGACGTGTACCATAGTCCGATCATCCATGACGACCAAGCAAGGCAGTTGACCTGCTCAAGTCTGGAGCGTCTGGGGCAGGCTGCCTCGTAATCACCTGTTGAATAGTACTAAGTGTGTCCTAATATCATGTGTGCACCACGCCTGAAATACACAGCAGAGGTCACTCTGCTGTATATGGCAAGGGCGGGCATTCACCAGTGTAATGCATCTAGGATGTGAATGAGGTTATTGTCAGTCAGCTGTACGGTTTGGTGGTGGGTCAAAGGGGTCAGTGGGCGTTGCAACCACACCACAATCTGATTACTTTTATGGGGGTCTCTGTCGTTCCTGGAAACCCACATAGGCCGGTTGCTGTGCCTGTTGCTACCATGATGTTTCAAAGATCTCGACGTGTCAAAAACATTGCGGAGATAAGATAGTGCCAATCTGCAAGTTGATAGGACGACATCGTCTTATCTTTGGATGGATACTCATACATACTGATCGCGTTGTCACCAAGGATCACCAAGTTCAGCTTCAAGTGACAGAGTCGGAACGTTTCGGATAACGGGCCAAAATTAGACAAGCTCTCCATGATGGGTTTCTTTCCCTTGAACCCACCTCCTTAGCTGCTAAGGTGCCTCAAATCTCGGAAGAGCGGGAAGAGTATATTGGTCGGTGCCGGATTGGGGATAACTTGAAGGGCCTGGGGGTGCTCTTGGGGGTGGTCTGCCAGGCCAAGATGTGGGCCAGGGGATGTTGGGTGAACGGATCGAAGAGGTGAATTCATCAACGTGGGCTGGCAGGCACATGCCATCTGGGGAACATGGCTGCGATCATCGCTATCTCGAGACACATCGACACACCGAATTTCAACCGTCGGGTTCGCCATGACGAACAGCTATCTCCATGAAACGCTCCTGCTTTTTGGTATAGTTTTTGTATCTCTGTGAAAGTTGGTCGTGAAATTCATGTCATTCAAGCATGTTCAGAACGAAGGAACATGTGGTACTTTTAGATAGCGCGGATGCACGTGACGACACGCGTCGCAATCAACAACACCGAATCGCCGACCCTAAAGCAAGACGCGCCTTGACTTCTTACGATCATCATCTCTCAACAATGCCCCCCAAAGCGACAGGCGGGAAGTCAAAGACCGGTGCACTCGAACAGGGTGGCGTTGCAGGGTCCGGCGCGACGGGAACGCCACGCACCATACAGACGCGGAGTCAAAAAGCCGGCCTTCAGGTGTGTCCACTTTACCCCTTTTACGTGTCCACACATGCTCACATACCTCAGTTTCCTGTCGGCCGTATCCATCGTTATCTGAAACAACGCACGCAACACAACGTGCGGATCGGCGCGAAAGCGGCGGTGTACACGAGTGCGATTCTAGAGTACCTCACCGCTGAAGTGCTTGAGCTGGCAGGTGTGCTGGGCACGTCTGTCATACCACCTCCCGTGCTAATATAGTTTCAATTTCCAGGCAATGCATCAAAAGATCTCCGCGTGAAGCGTATAACGCCACGACATTTGCAACTAGCGATTCGTGGCGACGAGGAACTTGACATCCTCGTACGCGCCACGATCGCAGGGGGTGGTGTCCTGCCGTTCATTCACAAGAGCCTCACAGCTAGCACGACCAAGAGCAAGAAGCCCGAGGGTCAGTGAGCGAAGCTGGAGATTCGACACGCATTCCAATCGACTGGACGAAGTTCTTGATTGATAAAACTTATTGGGTAGTGACCGTTTTGTGTAGTATGTCTTCTATGTGTGTATGCCACAGCACTTGGAAACTCGATAGCTTAATGACTGGACTTGCGAGCGGACGTGGTTTAGACAAAGGCCTTGAGATCAAGGGGAAGAGCGTATGAACACGTAGACCAACGTGATTAGCACTGTCAAGCCCAGTTCATATTTATGTCAACATCGCAGCGCTCGGCGTTCGCCCGTGAAACTATACTTACCTTCCATACACCATACACCAGTTCTGGGGAGCCACGCCCGATTGCCACTGTCAGACAGAGTCCGGTCAGCTTTATCCGCTCCCATGATGTTGGCGCTGAAGGACACACTTCCATATGGATCACTGTCCATCTACCTCTAGTCCACGAGAACGAAGCGCCACAATTGATCGCTATATTTGTCACCAATAAAATTACTGAACGTAGGCTCTTGTGCGATACGAGAGAAGATAACACCGTCCGATGTTGGACAGTAGATCCGAAAAGACTCTGTGTCGAGATCGTCTGGCAGGAATTCGAACCAGCTACACAATACACGTGTCAATCAGCGATGGGGTCGACCGTGTGGTGTAGGACAAAAGACTGGACGCTGAGGACTTGCCTGCCAGTTGCTCACTTACTTGTCAGGGTAGTCCCCGTCTCCGCCAATATTGCCCACTGTAGGGTAATAGGTGAAGCGCGAGAAGAGGACGTTGCCGCATGCCCAGCTCTTGATGGCATACAGGCCCTTGCGATCGTGTCTCCCATGAATCAGCGTGAAGATTTGGTCGTTGCGCTCGCCGCCGAGGGAGTGGCCGACGGCGGGTTCGGGCCCTGATCGCGAGTACATGAAATGCTTGGTGTCGCGGGCTTGGAGTCGGAAGCGCACCCCTTCTGCTAGTATGTTGGAAAAGCTCTCTGAATCGTCCATTGACGGGTATTGAGAAACGAGTTTCTCGACTCTGGATACGACCGAATGGTCTTGAGGAGCCTACAGTACAGTGTGGTATGCTCAGTGGGAAATGGGGGAGCACGTCGAGTTAGGTTATAAGCTGAGAAGCCTGGGATTATTGGGTCCGTGCAATCTGACGATTCAAGTATTCGCTGCTGTCAAGGCTGTCGTGAAAAGCTCTTAGAATCGGAACAGTCATGCAATCTACTCTCTCTCTTCCATTCAAACGTATCTTGAGCGTCGAGCCTCTTTGATGGTTTCGTCTTCAAGAAGCCTGGATATCGATCGACATGCGCCAAACTCAATTTTGCGCAAGATCTCAGTTGTGGTCTCGAATACATGTTGTCTTCCGTCCTTCAAGGCTTCAACTACTGGCATAGCGAGGCTGATTTGTCCAGTTCACTTCTGACTGATTTCGACGGACACATGCAACGTTCTCTTCCTCAACTATAGTACGTCATACACAAGAACTGATCTCACGCGGCTCCAACAGTGATATCTGAATCCCGACACTCTTGATGCCAACCAGGCTGGTTGATACTGTCAGAAGAGGCCTATTAGCTTTGTCCGCTCAGTGACTCCGACATTAAAGACATACTGCTCTTGCTATAGACATCGTCGCGGACTCAGTTTCCGCCCACGATCTCAAAGTGCCACAACTGGTCGTCGTATTTGGCGCCAGTATAGTTCCCGAACTCAGGGTCCTCGGAAGTACGGGAGTAGAGAACACTGTCGGATTGGAGACTGTAGATACGGAACGAATTCGGGTCGTCGTCATCTTGGATGAACTGGAACCAGCTATGCGCGCATCAGTCAATCGCACTGTCAACAATTTGGCGGAGCACCACCTACTTGTCATTGTAGGTCCCATTGCCATCAACGTTGCCGACATAGGGCGCTTCGGCGCGGCGCGAGAAGAGGACCCTGCCGTTGGGAACGCTCTTGATCGCATAGAGATTCTGGCGCGGGCCCGTGCCATAGATCAATGTGAAGAGCTGGTCGTTGTACGCAGGACCGTTGTAGTGCCCGACCAAGGGGTCGTTCTGAGTGCGCGAGTATATGACATACCCGCTGTCACGAGCCCTCAATCTGAATTGCACCCCCTGCGCTGGAATATTGGGGAAGTTAACCATGGTAGTGATTCGAAGATGAGTATGTGGGATTGAGTCTTGGTGGTTGAGATCAGATGGGGAGGGATGGGGAGTTTATATATGCTCAGTTGTCGAGATGGAGCGCGGCCAAGGTACTTGCCGGCCCAGCGGTGGTACGATGGACAAGTTGGATGATTACGGTGTAATGTGTTGTGTCAATTATTCTTCTGTGATCGGGGAAAGTGCTGGTGGTAGGTCGGGACAATGTGTACCCGTGAATGAATGACAGAGAAGCTTGACTTACGACCAGGTCAAGGAGCCTACACAAACTGCCAAGATGGAGACTCGGATGCCATCTCGCTCGAGACATCGTCGTCGTTGTCGATACTTGCACCTAGCTGCAGCACTCTAGTTCGGATTTTCGATGAACCCTTGACTTGGAATTTCCGTTGAAAGTGGAGCAGGACAAACAGCGAGTTGGAGATGGACTCCGAGCCATGCCGAGTACGATAGGTGTAACTGGCTTGAACATGACCGCGTCACTTCCACCCATTAGCGAGTATTTTGAACATCGGTCTCGTTTGTGACCTATTGAGGTGGCCCGGGCCGCGGCGTCCCCGACATGCTGCTCTGAGCGGGTGAGTCATGAGTCCCGAACACGGGCTCTGAGACAGAAGTCATTAGAACAAGTCCTCGAGGTCATTTCCGCCCACCGGGTATTGCCGGATTCTGGATTGTACAGTCGTCACTCAGGAGCGTGTCCGTTGTTCGGCAACGACACGCCCTCCGATTGAAAGAATGGATCCAAAATAAAGCCATCCATATAGCTATCCCCGCCAGATGAGACAACGGCTCAACCAAACTGCATGTGATGCGATGTGATATGATCGTGGGGCTATAAGAAACGACATTTGCTTGCACATGAGAAAACAATTGCGCAGTTCCCGACGTTGCGAGACCTACACCTTGCTCTATGTTACAAATCCCGCTCACATCCCTCCCGTACCAGAGGGGTATCCGGGGGCGGAGCCGACCAAGTGTATAATCGAATCTCGTAATATGTTTGGCTTGGCCTCACTTGGGCCACATGTGCACAGCTCATTCGTCTCCACTCATAAAGATACGCTTGGCCTGGAGCTCGCGCAGTGACAAAAGCGCAGCCATCGATCCTGCCCACTCGTTTACAAACGAAAGCGGAGTTCTGCAGAGTTTTGCCGGAGACCATACCTTCTCACTTCCACAGATCATCCTCGGACACGCAAA
>JBBPRQ010000092.1:0-72464 GCA_038093095.1 Boletus insuetus
GGGTGACTCTTCGTCCACCACTGTGGTAGCGGGCCCAGATCGCCGCGATCAACATGTTGCTGTGTAGGTAACCGTCCAACAACCATTCTATCGCCAAGCCGCTCACGCAATAATCTCAGCCTCCTCATCGGTCAACTGGCTTCAGTGTTGGCGAATCATCATCTTTCACAAAGCCGCACCTGTTATTGATTTTACTGGAAGGGAGACAGACTTGCATACAAGAAAAGAAATAGTGTTGATTCGTCCAGATTGCATGAACATGAATTAGCTTTCCACCGTGATCATAGCGCATTGCACGGCGTTGTAGCGGTGCCGAATGGATTGCCAACCACTGTGTAAGCTAATGGCTCTGCGCTGGATATGCAATCTCCGATCAAACAGCCAGCGTGGAACCAGCGGAATACTTAATATTTGACTGACTCTGGAGCGGCTGAACCGAACGGCTGTCCGACGGCTCTTCCTCACCTAAGTCAACCGTCCTATTGGCCGATAAGCTTTCCATATAGAAAGCAAGACATTCTGATCAGATTGACTATCTACGATACCATTTGGTTTGACAATGTAGCAGATTTAGTACATATATATGTATGAGTTGACGACCAAGTGAACACGAAACGTCCGATCCAGATAACTAAGTTCGACGAAATATATACACATAAAAAGCAATTGAATCAGTCCGCAGTGGAGACGAACTCTAGCCAAGAAACAATCCACAGCTCCCAGTCCTCCGTACCCAACAAACTTGGTTCCTCGCGCTGTACCTTGGGCAAACGACTTTCATCCTTCTCGCACACAAAACTACGTGGCAAGTTAGTATGCACAGAAGAGCGATCATGCTATCCCGACATCTCAAAACAGTCACCGTCTACGAGATTGAAAGATAACTAACCCAGGTGTGAATCATCCGTTACGGGCAATAGTTTTGCTCTTCTGTACGCAATCCGGGCCATTCAGTCATACAGTCATCCTCTTCTTCATGGTTGGTGCAACCAAGGGGACGGTCGCGGGCTGGGGGGAAGTGGACAACGGAGACGAAGTCTTGGTACCAGAGTCCGGCGGGACGGCCGGTAACCGTACATCTGAGTGAAATAAGTGGTGTGGGTGATTAGAAAACCTTCACAACTTGGTAATTTGATACCTCACCATTCGCGGGTGGCGCCTCTGCCGGCGTTGCTGACAGACCCGCCTCAGACCGTCCAGGGCGAATGTCCCGTTCGGTCGACTCCCTCAGTACGTAGTCCTCTTCCCAGGCCATAAGCATCTGCATCCCATCTTCCCAAGCCGTGCTCCAAGCTCTGAATATCTCCTCGGTCCCACCATAATGCTCGTCATCTTCCACCATGGAATTGAAGAAGCCCATCCACTTATCCTTGACACGTTCGAGGAACTCGAGCACCCCTTGTATCGCTATACGAATTGCCAATCCGATCGCTCGATCCATCGCGTTAAGGAGGAGAGGAAGTTCAACTAAGAGTTTAGATCGGAGGTCGGTATAGCGTCGACGGTCCTTGGAGAAATAACGCAGGACTTTCGCGAAAGGAGAAGGGGGAGTGTGGGGTTCAAGAGTGTGCATCTCGTCGAGGAGCTGCTTTGGGCGCTCAGTCATTGCCTTCAGTTTGTTGAGGAGTGGGATGAAGGACATCTGAAGATCGCTTTCCACGGTATTCCAGAGGTCCAATAAGGAGGACAGCAAGGAGGTGAATGCCGCATAAGCGGGGTGATAGGGTGCTGATTGCGATGGCCCAACTCCAAGAGTGACAGCACCCAAGGTAATACTCCATTGCTGAAGCGACTCCACAGAACGACGTGTCGCGACTTCTAGTTCTTGCACATGCCGGGCGAGGACATCCAGAAAGATAAGATATTGACGTAGCCGATTCTCTAGTTGGGCCAGCTCGTCAGCTTCTGTGCTCGCGGGCCCATCTGTCCTGATCGAAATGGTGGGAATCTTGAGAGAGAAGCCAAAGGAAAAGAAATTCCTATCGTTTCTGAGCTTTCTTGCTACTCGGTTCATCTGATCACGAGCTTGGGTAAGTGCCGTCAAATCCCTGTGAGAGACGGAGCCGGTGTCAATGATTGAATGAAGTAGGTGACAATACTCGGGGATCCGTTGCTTCGGTTTCTCGAGAAGGGTAGTAAGATCCAGAGTATCAGCACCGGGCGGAAGGTGGCTCTGGATAACGGAAGTATAGTCCCGATTCGCCGGGGATTGGGAAAACCGTTGGAGGTGGGAAAGTGCCGCTGAATGGGTGCTCAAGTATTTTTTATAAAGAGGCTGAAGGTCTGGGATCTGTTCGCAGAGCAAGTGAAGGACAGTTAGTGCGGAGCGAAAATACAATTTGCGGTTTAACGGACAATATCAAGGAACAATTTTCCCACGTTGTCTTCATCACTACCGTCCTCATTGATTCGGCGATTAGAAACTGTTTCCAAACGCTCGACAAACCGAGACGAAAGACCCGCTATATCACTGATGTTTCTGAATATGCTGCGTACATCGTCATCGGTCATCGGCGAAGGATGGGTGAAAGAACTAGAAGGAGAGGAACCGGAAGTTGGAAATGGGCCGGACCCAGAGCCAGGGAAGAGTGTTGAAGAGCCTGGTATAGAAACTGGTTTACCTCCATTGAATTGCATGTCAGGCGAGTAGCTGGCTAAGCTCCTTGAACGACAACCTACCTTGAGCAAGTGGGAGATGTATATTACACACCAAGGCGAGATCTTGCGCATACGTGCGTTCCGAAGAAAGTAACTCCCACATGGGATCCATCCGCCCAGTGGCCTCGTGTGATTCGCGTGGTGCTGCAGCTCTGACACCGGAATTGGATCGGGTTCTTTGACTGTCACTGGCGTTCGTTCCCGCAACTAGGGCCATTGGACGTGTTCGTGGTGATGTCCTGTTTATGGCGCTCAGTTACAGTGAGCGTTATCCTGTCCGCTGGGATGAAAATGTGAAACTAACCTTGGCGTTAAGTAGCACGCTGGTCACATTGTGTACCTCGGCTCACAAGTCGTGAGAGGACACAAATGCTGCACATGATTGGCTGACCGACACAGCTTATGTACTAGCAATCAATACCTGAGAACAGCAAGTACGTCAGCAACAGGAATTTTGATCATTTACAGTGTTGTGTGATGCGCCATCGTGTGATGGGCTATCTTTGCGGATGAAAAAAGCCAAGGCTTGATGCACTGTATTTAGTGTGCTCGCAAGCTAGAAGGGCACCCGAGCGAGATCGAGCGCTAGCAAGCGCTCATCCGTGGGACATGCAGCTGTCAAATGGTCTGGTGATCTAGACTGGCTGTCAACCAAGTTTTTAATTGAGATGTAAAATTCTCACCTGGTCGCTGTATTGAGTGTCATTGCTGTGGTTGTAATTAGACTCGTGACCTTTGCCTCTTTTTAGACAGACTGGTCAACAAGTCTAGGCTGTGTAATGACTCGGAGGTTTCCGCCCAACTGGACGTAACAAGCGCAAGATCGGGGGTCCCATCCCACACTGGCAGTTTAAGCGCTTCTTGGTGACGTTGCAAATTTGCAAAAACCTATACAAAGAACATCAATATTGACGGTTGTAGTGAGGTCCTGCCAGGCTGGATACATGCTTCCAAGATGCGCGATGCATCGGGGACCGAGTTGGGATGCCTTTGTTACACAAACGTACTTTTTTAACTCGCAAATCACAATATATATCTCTGAATGCTTACACGAGGTTACCATAATTTCAAGCCTGGCGAAAACACTAAAAACGGCTCCTCACACGTTCATCCCCTTGTCTGGGTGCCCTCCCGACCCATTGGAAAAATGCCAGTGCTCGACGAATCAATCCTTCGCAAATTTCATTGAGAGCTTCTGATACAAGCACAATGTAAGCCGTTTGAGTTGGTAGTTGGGAAGAGATGCAGTATGAAGCCTACCGAATGTCGATGTACGCCTGGAGGTAAAACGGAATTGACCCTGTCGTGGAAGCGGCGCAATCAAATCGCGAATGAGTTGCGCAGGCGGATGCTTATCTAGAAGCAACTTGATGGTGGACACAATACGCTTCGATGTAGGTCGATGTTCCTGCATTGACGACCAGCAAGTGTTTATGAGCTCCCAATGCTCGTCATCGATTGGTCGGGATTTCGGCCGTCCGGGCTTCCCACCTCGAGCCAAGCATAAGACAACAGAAGCATCTTGATCAATTTCTGACCAAGGTTGTTTTCCAGACAATACCTGCAAGTGAATCAGAAACGGTCCAACGTTCGTGCCATATGGACATGCATGAAAAGCAATGCTACCGAATGAATATACATCACTCTTTGTGGTCTTTTGGAACCTCTCTCTCGAGTCACAAAGGACTTGTTCAGGTGGGATCCACCGCAGGGACTCCGATTTCATCGCGGATCTGCGAAGATAAGCCACAGCCTCTGAGGTTGCTCCAACTGAAGTAGAATAGCCGAAATCAGTTAGGCGTGGGGTGTAGTCTGCGTCGAGGAGCACGTTATTCTGGGTAAAAGTTAGTTCTCATATCATGGAATACACTGATGGCGCACGGAGTTCAGATCACC
Source organism: Boletus insuetus (assembly GCA_038093095.1). Classification (NCBI taxonomy): domain Eukaryota; kingdom Fungi; phylum Basidiomycota; class Agaricomycetes; order Boletales; family Boletaceae; genus Boletus; species Boletus insuetus. The sequence goes on from JBBPRQ010000092.1 coordinate 4,555, forward strand.
GTGGATGATGGGTGGGGAGAGTGTGTGTACTACATCCCTGTTAGTACTCATCCAAATATTCGGCACCAATAAGACCTACGGTAATGAAGACCATTGGCAATATCTCTGAGCTGTCGAAACGCGTCAGAGTCAAATTGTGAGAACATCTGCACACCAATGGGACGTACTAGGTGGAGGCGATGGCTCGTGATGAGGCAACTATCGTAACCTTCTAAGAAACTCTGTAAAGTTCCGTTGGGCATCCACAACGACACAAAGGACGTGGAATTCTGCATTCCAAACCCATATGCAACGCCCAAAAACGGTACGATGTTCCTGTGGGTTAATCTCCTCCACAAACAGAGTTCCTCACGAAGAACCTGTCAAGCAACCAAGACTCAATTTTTGTCCCAAGTTTTATCGGTACGACTACCTGGGCAGGTTTATCAACCCCTTCTACTTCTAGCGTAAGCCTGAATCGAAAAGCCTTTACCGCTACCTTTGAGACGAGTGAGAAAAAGTGGATAAAATACGAGTGATTTCGAACCTCCTTTGTACGCGAACCACCGTTGAGCTGACACTTGTAAACGTCACCAAAACTGCTTCCCTCCAAGTACTGAGGTTTGACAATGTGGTCCGTAAGATCCAAAATGGACGGGGACGTGACGCGTTCACATGTAAATCTAGAAAAGATGTCAGTCGCTTGCCAGCGCGGCGATTGGATGAAAGAGTGTACTGAAAGCAGCTGCTCATTGGACCGACATGCTACAGAGAGGACCCAAGTGGGGAGTTTTCCCTCCCACGTGGAGGTTTTAAGCAGAACCAACTGGTGGGAAACTATGAACTGAGCAGGGAAAGAAGTCGGATCATGAGGCAATGCTCATTCAAACAGACGACCCTGGAAGGGTCCCTTTGGCACGTTGCATCCGAGCGTGACAAACTTAGTATACTGCAGGCTGCGGCACCTCACGATAACCATCATGCCGCATCAACGTTGTTTTTGTGATCTGCAACGTTCGCAACGGGTATAGCTTCATGGAGACCTTGAAGCTGTCCTCGATATAGCGCATGTTGTGTAGTTGGGCACAAGCCAAGCCTCACCACAACGATCGTACATCAACGTTTCTATGTTATTGTAAACCCGGATTTATGTGACTTCAACGAATATATAAGAGTCATAGCCTAAATCGGCTTATCAGCCAATGAGCACTGAGAGGCTGGCTTAGGTAGTTGCGGGCCGCCGTTTATTCCAGTCGCGCTACGAAATCGATTATGGTACTTGTTGTTCCCACCGCGTTAGCTCTGCTCGGAGATTCCGCGCTAGCCATATTTGCATGTCCGGAAATGCATAGTTACTTATTCAAAGTCGTCCACCACTACAAGGGTGGTTGGCAAAAAAAATGGAGTTGTTCCAATGTCGTACAACGCATTGTGATCATGGTGTCAAGGTGATTCATATTCATGCAGTCCAGAAGGCCCGTTGTTACTTTTATCTGTATATATTTGTTCCTCTCCAGACGAAGCAATTTCACCGAGAAGGTCACAATAGAATTACGGAAGAAGTTGTACGCCGACGTAGTTCCTACTCATGAGGAGTCCTGAATAACCAAGGGTTTCGCAATTTCTTCGTAGGATCAACGAGAGGGATGCATCCCTCGGTCTGTGTGGTAGATCCTGAAAGAGTAGACGATGATTGGTCAAAACCGAAGTCATTGCCAATTGACTGATGAAGGCAACTCCGGCCGCTGAGATTTTTGGATCAGTGGCTTGGTGAGACAATAGTTTTTAGGTTACCTAGCAACATGCTGATCGACGTGATCTGGCTGAACAACCTCATCGATTGCTGGGTCGCCAGGATCCGCTGTAAGGGTGGAGGACGAAGAGTCGCTCGAGTCGGACTGCTGAGTATCTTGCAGTGATTTTATCACGTCGCGAAGAAGTTGGGAATGGGGGAAACGCTCCAGGAACTGCTCGAGAAAGGACACAATAGTGTTCGCCGCAGGTCGTCCGTCCGGAATTCGCGACAAGCAGCGTTCGATGAACTCCCAGTGCTGGTCGGCTATTGGCCGGGACTCTGGCCGACCAGGTATCTCGCCCTGGCTCAATCGGAGTAAAACAACGACATCTTCCCCGATTTCCCACCAAGGTTGCTTGCCGGACAACACCTACGAATGAATAAGAGCGGGAACAAATGTAACACCCAGTAGACTTGCCTGGAGAGCAATGCACCCAAAGGAGAAAACATCACTTTCGGTTGTCCGACGTACAGTCTCTGAGTTTGATGCGACCTGTTCTGGTGCGTTCCATCGTAGAGCCCCCGGTCGACTTGTGGACCTCTTGAGGTAATTCAATGCTTCAGGCATTTCTCCCACCATGGAAGCATAACCGAAATCAACTAAGCGTGCAGTATAGTTATCATCGAGAAGCACGTTGGCCTGTCATGGATTTAGTTGCGAAAATGATATCAGCGTGAATACGCACAGGATTAAGGTCTCCGTGAAAGATTGGATGGGTGGAGTTGGAAGAAGAAGCGGTGGGTAAAGTGAAGGAATGCACTATCGTCAGGACTATTTAGCTGGGTAACGGTTGCCGACAAGGGAGACTTACAGTAGCACAGTCCGTTTGCGATGTCAAGTAGCTGGGAACATTTATTTAGACGATGAAATGCACAAGTATACAATAGCGATATACACACCAGTCGGAGTCGATGGTCTACTTCGAGATTCTCATACCTCCGCAGAAAGCTTTCAAGGCTTCCATTGCACATCCATAACGAGACCAAGGACTTGGAACCCGACACTCCAAAGCCAGTGGCATAACCCAGAAACGGAACGACGTTCGGGTGGCGTAATCTCCTCCAGATCCCGAGCTCTCGATGCGCCATCTAGATAGGGCACGTCAGAGCGAGATGTCTGGTTGTCAATGATGGCGCTCACCTCGCTACTTAACTTGAATCGAAAGGCTTTGACCGCCACCTGGGCAACGCGTTAAGCACACTGAGCGGGTACGCAGTGCATGACACTCGTACCATCCCACCGTTATACAAACACTTATAGACGTCACCAAAGTGCCCTGCCTCTGAGCACTGATGTTCAAGTTTGACGATAGAGGTGGTGAGGTCCTTTGGAGGGGGTGGAAATTCAATACTGAGGAAGGTAAAAACGTAATCGATCATCGATGAGGGATAGATGTCAGTCTCTGCGCAGGTTGTGTGACCTAAGTGAGAAAACATACTCGGCCATTAGAGACGTTCAACTTCTCTTCCGTGTCGCGTAGTCGGTGGGGTTTGTAGTCAGGGTACCTTCTTATATCTAAAGAGAGAAGGAGACCGCATGGAAGCCTCAAGGTGCTATGTGTAGACGCGTTGATTGTATAGGATGCGTGTACTGGGGCCGAAAGTTGGTGCCACGGTGTAAATGTTATTAATTCGAGTCGATCAATGTCGACGAAGAGTCTGCATGCATCATGCGTGTTCAATTCTAGGGTCAGATCAAGTGGCTGGGTAAGCAGTCGGTCGTGTAACTGCGTTTCGTACTAAAGGTTTATGTACGTCGGGTTCCCTAGAGGACGCAGAATAATGAGAAGAAATGGGGATGCTTTTGAGGTTATTGGAACAGAACGAATTTAATGGCAATATTTGAGCACCACGTGTGTCCATTTGGAGAGCACGTGGGCTGGAACGCGTTAAGATGTCTGGCCTTTCTTATGTAAGTCGTGGGAAAACTCGAACTTTCATGTCCGAAAAACATTCCGAGTTGATTCCGAGCAACGTATACGTCCAAGGGATCTACAACGATTTCGTTGGGCAAGATTGCTCACGCACCGTGACTACTGGCTCTACTTTCGCATGCAACGGACAGCCTTCAGTACACTCTCTTCCAACTGTCATGGCTAGCAACTGACGTCTTTGTTAGATTGATGCATCACCGTTTCACGGCCCCGTACAATATGGATCTCACCGACCGCATTGTCAAACTTCAAGGTCAGTACTTGGAGGGAAGGAGGTTTGGTGACGTGTACAAGTGCCGGCTCAAAGACGCCTCGGACACAATGGAGGTTTGAAATCACTCACTCTTTATATAACCACCCCCTCACTCGACCCAAAGGTAGCAGTAAAGGCTTTCCGATTCAGACTTACGCTAGAAGAAAAGGGAATTGATGAACCTGCCAAGGTAGCCGTATCAGCAACGCTAAGGACAACAATTGAGTCTTGATTACAGACTTTCCGAGAGGGACTACAATCATGGAGGAGATTGACTCACGAGAATATCGTACCGTTTTTGGGGATTGCATATGGGTTTGGAATGTACAACTCCACTTCCTTAGTCTCATCGTGGATGCCCAACGGAACTCTACAGAGTTTCTTGGAAAACTACGATAACTGCCTCATCACGACGCACCGCCTCCACCTGGTACGTCGCAGTGACGTGCACATGTACTGTGTTTGTTCCGACGATCTGACTCTGACGCATTGCGACAGCTTAGGGATATTGCCAATGGTCTTCATTACTGTAGGTCTCGACATTCGTGCCGAATATTTGGATGAACAACTGGGATATAGTACACACACTCTCCCCACCCATCACTCACGGTGATCTGCACTCAGTGCGTCATGGCCATACTGAACGATTCGTGAACTGACAGTTGGCCAGAATAACGTGCTCCTCCATGCAGACTATACCGCATGCCTGACTGATTATGGCTATTCTTCTTCAGTTGGGGCAACCTCGGAGGCTGTGGCTTACCTTCGAAGATCCCCGACGACACTGGAATCCCTTCGGTGGATCCCTCCCGAACAAGTTCGTTGTGACTCGAAGGAGAAATTTCGAAAGACCATAGAAAGTGACGTGTATTCTTTTGGCAGCATCGCTCTTCATGCACGTCCACATGGTGCGGATGTTGGGCCGTATCTGATTCACTTGCAGGTATTGTCCGGAAAACAACCTTGGTCTGAAATTCATGAAGATGCTTCTGTCGTCCTATCCTTGGCTCAGGGTCAGAAGCCGGGACGACCGGAAACCCGACCAATCGATGATCAGCATTGGGAATTCATAAACACTTGCTGGTCGCTAATTCAGGAGCATCGACCCACATCCAGGCAAATTGTGGCCATTATCAAATTGTTTCTAGATCAGCATCCGTCTGTGCAACCCATTCGTGATTTGATCGTATCGCGTTCGTGACAGGAGCATGTCCGTTGTACTCGGCGTGTTTCCCCGCCGGACAACTGGGAGCACCATGGAATGCAGAACACAGGCGAGGGTGGTGAGCGCCATCAGAGTGAAGGTATTGAAAAGGATAATAATGCTTCTCTCGGGCTGAGAGGTGCTATTTGCTTGGGCCTCTCCCGAACGAGTGTAAATCTCTTGCCTGCAATTGTTTTCCAAGGTTTCTTGCGTGTCGAGGTGGGGAGGTCATAGGGAAAAGAAATACTCATGCAATCTTTATTGAGCTATGTATCACTTGGTATATTTATTATTTTGTTGATCCATTAGTGGCCGATTTTTACAGCTCGTGCACGATCTCTGTCCGCTTAGATGGTAGGTCTGCCCACCCCTTTTGGAGTTGTGTGGGATTTCCCACCTTGCTCGTCTTCGTTTCTTGATGGTATCCAGGGATCGGGTGTGTTCCTTGACTGACTCGATAGGGGTCCAGAAACATGCTTGTTCGGGTGCAGTTAACTAAGACCCGCATCTGTGCTGCAGCCATCAAGGAGGTAGATCGGTGGTGACCCTGTTCTATTTGGGCCACCAACTGTCTTTTCCAAGGTGGCGCCAATGGTAAAAGTGCAAGGCAAACGTGCAAGAGAAACGTGTATGTGGGCCATATTCCATCTAGAATTCAGAATCAGATGAACAACGTTTCTTGGCTCGGGATTCCCGTTCACTTTGGTTGAGCTATGCCACCTTTCTGAGTGTATGCCTGGTATCCGCGTGGGTGGTGATGATGGTTTTTCTGGTTCTCTTGCTTTGGAGTTTGCATCTTGCCTCATGACATTCGGAACGTCACGATGGGGAGGCATTATTATTTTTTCACTAGATAAGCACCGCACAACCTCTACAGCATAGGATTGTGACTTCTAGCGCTTACAGCAATTGATACTTTGGTTTGATGGCACATCCTAAACGCTCCTATAGACATCTCACAAACATATACTGACAGTCTGTCCCTCATACACACGCTCTGCCTTAACTTCGTGTCGGTCCACAGCTTTTGCCACACTTAAATTCTCCCGAATCGTCTCTATACAGCACAAACGCCAGGTACACCCATCCCGGTCCGCGTCCCCGATCGCGGTGATAGTCGAGGATCGCCAAAGCATGTTGTCGAGGCTGCAAGTCCGGGAACTGGAGACGGTATTTATCGAACACCTGAAGACCACTGCCACGAACACTGAGGGGTTTGAAAATCCCGACCGGGTTTGTGAAACGAAACTAGGGTGTTCTTCGTCGTTTTCTGGGTTGCAGGGTGATTGTGTCCCGAAGCCACGGTGATCGCTGTTGGCACTGCTTCGCTCGTCCTGATCACAATGGTCTTCTAGGGTTGAACCTAAACCTTCTTCAGCGTCTTGACCTGAGCCTGTCTCGCTCTCGCTGGGATCGTCAATGGCCTCTTCACAGTGCATCTACACAAGAAGCACGTCAATCCTTTGTACGTAAGCGTCATTGCTGGATCCCCGAAAGTATCGAGCACCGAAGAGGAATCCTCGCCTTCCCTCGCCGCCAAATAACCCTCTATCGAAGCAGGGAGCGCAGCACTATGCTGCGGCGATGGCCCAGTCCAAACAAACATTACATGCCCCTGAGCACGTTGCAACAATGCCTCCATCAACCTCTGAAATACAAATTTGCCCTCCCCGTACTGCACCGGATGGAGATCCCAAAGATCCCAACGAGTGCATACGCCATGTCTTCGATGCACGTCGTACGTCGACTAGCACCCCAGGACAGGCGTTGGGTCACGTCAAACGCCCCTGGCCTGAAGCCGCTGAGCTGGCTAGAGGGAATACGAGTCGCTGCCAAGATCACTCGCCAGACCAGATCCTTTTCCTCCTCTGGCATCCAATGGTTTCGAATGTCCTTATCGTTTCTCGCCTCCATGAACGCCCTCCACTCCCGATTATAAAATATGAGGTTAAGTGGCGCGAGCAACCGTTGGGGGATCCATCCCCGTGTGAACCATTTGTCTGCGGGGATGTCATCGACGACTAGGGACGAACGAGGTGGACGATGCAGATGTAGGCGTTGCGGTACCATTGGAACATGGCGCGGATGCTGTCTTTGTGGATACAGCAGGTGTCCGACCAGGCAAAACGGCAGTGATACGACCGGGCTTTAGAACAGAACTGGAGTAGTTTGTGGAGGCCGGTGCGGGTGGGGACATCTGGGGCGTGGATGGCGAGTTTTTCGGCAAGTGTGGCTTGACAAGGAGTTCGGATTGGATGACACGTGAGAAGGCAACGAACATACTTCATCATCTTGGATCAGCACGTCGGCAAACGTGCTGACCATGGGCATATCCTGGAATGTAGCCTCGCCTTCTGCAGGTCATCGATGTGAAAATATAGCGTGTTTGACGAGCTCGAGGAGGGTACGCGCCACGTCGCGCTGCGACGCGTGTCGGTGCGATATATAGATTTTTTTGGAGATGGCAGACAAGAATTGGACGGTAGTAGAGCAACATCGGACCTGGAGACCAACTGGAGAGTGTGGAGATCGATGAGGTGGATCCAGATTTGGTTAGCGGTGAACTCGTTGAGTGCATCGGACCAGACCTTGGGTAGGGTTGTGGTAGTCTGTCGCTCAGTCGATGTTGAGCTATTCATTCAAGTACTTGAACAGGACCGTTCATGTACGGAACGGGCAGTTGGCATAAGGTCAATGTTGTAGCTTTCGATGATGGTCAACTTTGAAGTGTCCTTGTAGCAAGCTTCAAGTTCCCAAACAAAGTCCGACTCCGACACTTTTACCGACTTGGCCAACCATCGCACCCCAGGGGGAGTTCAGATCTCAGAGCTAGATTCGTGGCCAGATCGACTTCAATTTGGTGTATTACAACAGTATAGTATTCGGGGTGACTAGAATGTGTTGGTAAAATAATTATCCGGTGGGCAAGTACAATCAGTATTTTGTACTGATGCAGGTGTCCAGTGGCATCCTTCATTGATAATCGATCACCCTTCTTCCTCGCTCAGTTCTACGTTTCCGCCGTCTCCAGAAGACCTCACCGACTTTGTCGCAGAACTCGAAGATCGGTACTGGGAGGTGGGGAGTTTCTGCGACGTTTATAAGTGTTTGTATAATGGTAGGATGGTATGAGCATCATGCATTGCTTACCCGCTCGGTTTTACTTAGTACATTGTTAAGGTGGCGGTCAAAGCCTTTCGCCATGAATTATGGGTGGATAGTGTAAGCGCCATCCTTGACGACCGAGTCGTCTCGCCCTAACTTGCCCTCTCTAGGCGTGTCGAGAACTCGGAATTTGGAGGAGATTAGACCATCCAAACATTGTTCCGTTTCTTGGCATCGCCACTGGATTTGGAGTGTCAGGTACCACGTCCTTGGTCTCATTATGGATGCCCAATGGAAGCCTTCAAACCTTTCTGCGGGAGCATGGGAATCTTGAGGTTGGTCAACCGACTCCGATTGGTGCGTTCATGCCATCATATCATTCCATGTGTTTCTTACCATCTAACAAATGTTTACAGTTACTTGACATCGCAAACGGGTTACACTATTGTACGTCACCCCGTCGGTAACCATTATCTAGCTAAATTGTCCTGATGACAGTGCATTCTCTTGCTCTGCCCACCTCCTCTTCCCCTTCTGTCTCCACTCCAATTCTTCACGGAGACGTTAACCCTGTGCGTAATCACCAATATACCTTTCGCAACTGAAATATCTGACAGACCAACGTGCTTCTCGATGATGATTATACTGCACGCTTAGCCGACTTCGATAGCGCTTCCATGATAGGAAAAATACCCGAAGAATTGGAATACCTCAGGGGGTTCACACATATTCCATGCCCTCCAAGGTGGCTCGCACCAGAGCAGGTCTTTCCAGACTCAGAGTCTGTATGTCAGTCAACCGCAAGTGATGTTTACTCCTTTGGGTGCACCGCCCTCCAGGCAAGTCTATTGGGTATTGCATTCGTACCTGTCCTTATCCAATCGTAGGTGTTGTCCGGCGAGAAACCTTGGTCGGAAATCAGGGCTGATGGCGCTATTCTAATTCTGTTGAGCCGGGGCAGGTTCCCTGATCGGCCAAAGTCCCAGCCAATAGACGACCAGCACTGGAAGCTCATTAAATGTGGTTTGTCGCCAATTCAGGACCGACCTACGGCGAACACTCTTGTGTCCTCTATCGAGCGGTTCCTGGAGAATTCCCCCCCTTCCCAGCCTCTTCGTGACGTGATAAATTACTGCAAGATACTCAACAGTCTGACTCAAGCGACTTTTCGTCTATTGCGGTTCCTGGCGGGGCTACAATCGATGGTGTTATTTGGCCAGATCGCCCTGCGTCTGGGTAGGTAACTTCCAATAATCGTTATCCCACCAAGCCACTCATACGACAATTTCAGCGGCCCGAGTTACCCTGATCAGTCAATTGGCAATGACCTCAGTTCGCTCAATCCTCGTCTATTCCTTTTCGGTCTACCCCGCTAAGCAAGGGACGCGTCCCTCTCGCTAGTCCTACAAAGCAACTGCGGAGTTCTTGGGTATCCAGGATTCCACCAAAGTAGCAACTTGCAAAGGTCCCCTTGTCGTGCACGTTTTTCGTAGTTGTATTACTTGTCGGCGGGTTGTTTCCACCTGCAACAGGGACAGACGTGCATACACACACAAAAAATGGAATTATGGGTCGTCTAGAAAGTTGCGAATAAGTTACATCTGACACCATGATCACAGCGCATTGCACGACGTTGGGAGTTCGACAAGTTCCAACCACAACTCAGGTACTGTGCAGGACATTGAACAATCGGACTTGTTCTCAGACACATGCATCTCCCGAGATCATTTACGAGTCAACAACTGGATATTTGAGTGGGTATCTCGGAAGAGATGTGCAAACCCTACTGGACGTCAATGTATGTGGGGTGGTAAGGCGAATCCACGACGACCGATGCCTCCAACAGGTGCTCATCCTCACCCTCTCGTCCATTCTCGCTCTTGTTCTCGGACACCCACTGCGCCAGCGAATTTACAACCCTCTCCAACCCATCTTCTGATCTATCATGCCAGAGTTCGAAAAGAACCACTTCGGCACGCTGGAGTGTGGCTATCCCCGCAGCACGCGCACAAGCTCCTGTACGGGAGCGACACATGGTCGTGATCGAGTCCAAATACCTCTCTACCGAACTCGCCATCGTGATCTCGCGTAATTGCGGTAACGCGACGTGTCCCCGTCTACGCCCGCGAGTCCGAGGTGAGGCGTCCAACTTGCGAATGACATCACTGAGATTCTGTGATCGCGGACATGGGATAAAACGGAAGGACGTGAGTGCGGGTGAGAGTGAGAGACAGCGCACGAGCTCGTCGTTTGGGAAATCGACGTCTTGGATGGAAAGACGGAGGAGGCTACACCCAGAGCGTGCCAAGAGGCTTGAGAAATTGCGGCTGTGCCAGCGTTGATTCCAATTGACGAGGTTAGACGCATCAATTTCGAGAATTTGGAGTTGAGGTAGGATGAGAGGATCGATCATGCCGTGTGCGTGAGCGAAACGGGTCACTCGACGGACGCGGAGCGTTTGGAGACAGGGTAAGGTGATGGTCTCGCCAACGACTGAAGGGGGAGGTCGATCAATGCCCAGAGAGCATGTCGTGATATTTTGACACCGGGCGAGGTCTACGAATCGTTGACGTGATACAAAGCTTCCCCCAAAATGTGATGCAAATTCAAACGATAATTCCGCAAGGTTCTCCCAGTGGAGGTGAATTCTATCTTCCACTGAAGGCCCTGGTCCGGTATAACTGAATGACTTGAGGTTCGCGGCGGACTCCAGGTTGAGCTGTGGCATAGTGGGAAACGTGAATGCAACCGCGTTGCCGTTGATGGAGAGATATTCCAGAGAGGTCAAATTGCATGGTGTAAACGTGAAGAGGAGGGGGAAATAACCACCCGCTAGCTGAAGTGAGATACACTTCCACCGCTGCGCATGCATCCGAAGTCGATCGACAAGTAAAGAAATGAGATCACTCGTGGCGGAATGGTACATGCGATCATCAGTGAAGGTGAGTGAGATTGGGAGTGCGCCAGACCGTTTCAAGTGCAGGTCGAACACGGGTTGAATCGTCGGCACGTCTTCCTCACGACTTTGGTGCGATTCTGGAAAATAAAGGTGGATGGAAGTCCAAAGGTGGGGATCTGACTCAGCAACCGCTTTCCAAAGAGTACAGACTTGTGCGAGGCAAAACGGTCCTTGTGGAAGTACACCATCGGGCCGTGACAACACCCCTGAAGAAGCCACGTAAAGCCCAAAAATGTAAGCTAATACTTCGGGGGGGAGTCGTGTTATAGGGGAATGATGTTGGAGAAGCTCTTGCAGCCGATTAGCGTCGACCGCCGTATCGATGCTATAATCCAGCGTTTCGATGGCGACGATCGACGTGTTGTCTTCCAGCGGCCGCCTGCGCTCAGGCTATCAAGCTAACGTGAGGACACGATACCGTAAACAAAACTTTCAGGAAACCTACGGGTAGTCTCCACGAGTCGTTGGGCGAAAGATCAACGGCGGATGGTAAGTGAGGCATAACAGCAGTCCTCACTACCCCAATCTGGGCATGACGATTCGAGGGAGTCACTCGAGGTGGACGCTGGGTTCCTGGGAGATAATTAAAAGAATGGATACGCATAGCTAAAAGGTAAGAAAGACAGAACACCAAAGTGCAGCATTCAACGCCTATGTCATAACATTGCACAACAAAAAGTCAAAATGGCTCATCGATTGAGACTAAAAGCTACCATACACAAGGCAGTGAGTGCGAAGTTTGGTGACCAAGTACCTCTGAATCTAGCGTTGGGAGCGCTCCGTTCCACCCGAATGCGTTACGCCAGGGAATCAGCACAAACGTCTAGTTATCACCGGTAGCACACTGACTGCTACCGTGTCAAATATGACCTGGGTATCCTGGGGTGATCTGTGGCGAAGTTGTTGCATCCTCGATCGCTTACACCCTCTCACCTCCTGTGTTGTGTGTGGTAGACATACCAATGAGAATTGGCAAATTTATCACCCTGATGCTGACGCCTGCGAGAGCAGCGTCCAATGATGTGATTCTCACCCCCTTATATGATTCGAATTCCAGGTGAAGAGAGCATCGCGTATGAACTAAGAGTATGTACTACATTGGGTGCGGGACAAGGTGACTAGACAAGTGCTTAAAAAATTTCCCGGCTAACGATGAGGTGTATGGCGTACACGCCGGAACGCTGCGACTGACTACTCCACCTTGCGCACTGCGAGGTGGGTCATTCGCTATCTCGTCCGGCAGACTAAGTCCGCTGGTGAGGTAACACTGGTCTCCTTCGATGTTCCAACTTCAGGCAACTTGCATCCCACCTCACCCGCAAGCTTGGGCCGTGGAAGTAGACCTCTCCCGATTTCGATCTTGGAATCAACACCATCATGCAACTCAAACACAAAGTTCTTGACGAGCACCGTCAACACCGCCTACCAAGAAAGAAAACCGCCAGAAGTCAATGGCCATCCCACATCACCTCGCCCACGCACCTTCAATTCCGTCACTACGAAATTCTTCCCTAGACACATCCTCGGCTCGTCCACAAAGGTAAGCAAGTGCCGATGCCCCTGGAATTCTTTTGCCTTGGTAAGTATCCTACCCTCACCATCCTCTAGCCATCTACCTGGCCGGAAGACCTTTGCATCTTCACCCCAAATCGTGACGGAGTGATTCATGCATTCCATCGAGATGGCCACTAGCGAGCCTTTGGCAATTTTTAGGCTGTCGATGAGCTCGCCGGATTTCGAGCGAACAGGTTTAGAGAGCTGGACGAGATCATCTCCGATGGCCTGTGGAAATGTCATGTGAAGAGGAAAAGAAAGAGGTCAGCGTGGACGTACGACGCGTGTGACCTCTACGGCAGGAGGGTGGATGCGGAGGATCTCATAGACGACAACATCAAGATAGGGAAGACCATTGGAAAGTTGATCGTACGTCGGGTCTGGGCCGTGCTCGAGAAGCTCCCTTCGCAATTTTGTTTGGACGTCCACATTGCGGGAGAGCTCAAGCAGGGCCCACTATGAAAGTGGTTGGTCGATGCATAAGGGATCCATCAACAACGCTTACAGTCAAGCTAACTAAAGCGGCGATATGTATGAGTAAGGGCGTCTTCAAGAATAAACACATACTAGCAGTCGTTTCATACCCAGCGAGGAGCAAGACTTTCATCTGTAGGACCATTGTCAACTAGCCAATCGTCGACTCGTACAAACTAATTACCTGGGCCATAATCTCCTCTGTTGACAAGCGGAACTGCGAATCGTCACTTCCGCCCTTGACTATTTTCAAGGTCGATCATGTACATGCAAAGCGTCACCCGAATCAGACCACGTACTGGGCAATCCAATAACAGACCTCTCTTCTTTGCCCCCAACCACTCCCTCCATTTCCCCGCTTGACTCGATGAGCGCATCTCAAGCCCCTTTAGCCTTTGAAGCGAGTTCGCATTCTGAGCCAGGACCACGAACTATGCTACGATGGTAGACTGACCTTGTATGCTGAATCATAGAAAATCGACGTCAGCTCCCGAATGGCAGCAATACTGAAAGCAGGCATCAAAGATCTGCGTTGTCTAGTAGAACGAGTCGGTCAAGCGTTGCTCCGGGAACCTGCGCCATCACGAATATACCTTCTGTGCTCTTCACCATCAGCCCACAACAGACCATTTCCAAACTTGATCCATGCATCAGCTACACGGACAACATGAACGGCATCATCAACCACCTACAAAGTAGCGAAGACTTTTTTGGCGTCTGAAGTACGACTGAACGACCACGTATCTTTGGCGGAAAAGATGTGCGATCACCTCGGGATCACACAGGATGATCTTCTTACTCCCAATGTCGACGGGGCTGTGTTACAGGACCGTATTCTTGTGCCCACGCTTCATATATGGCGCCAGAGTCCTCAGCGCTAAGGATGCGCTTTCCAACACCGTATAGGAAGCTCCCGCTACGTGGTCCACGAAGCTGAGTCGTGTGGAATTTCCGACGTATTGTGTAAAGCCATCGAAGGAGGGTCCAGATTCCAACGCCAGCGATGCCTGCATCGAGCGCATACCACTGAAAAGGACGAAGATGAGTCAGAATGTTGTCCAGGACCTCCGACATCATTTGAATTGTGGATGCGGATATATCAGTGTAAGGTGAGGTGTAAGGTACTCAAAATGTTGTTACGCATCCTCAGGCTGCACCCTTTATACCATGCCCTGGTCGCAAGGGGTTCTTCTCACTTCCGTCTCATCAAGAAAGTGAAGGACCAATTCGATCCGACTGCAATCGAGAACTAAGCGGCGGTATGAATGTTGACTCGTGAAGGTAGCTGAAATACGTGAAACGGGCGTTCAATCTAAAAGTGAGCGAGCAGGACGCAACTCAGTGGCTCAGGCTGACAGGGTCTTGTGTGAATTACCTACCGACAAATCTGGGCTTCCGTTTTCTTTTTGGTGTACTATCTGGTAAGCTTTAAGTGATTATCTTACATGTGAGGTGTCAGAAGCGCCTGGCCAACTTCCAGTCACTAGCTTACCAGCTGTGCTAAACTTGAAGACTATGTAGTCAAAATGTTCTGTGACACCACTACTTGTCGTCATCACGCTGAGTTAGTTAGCTAGGGACGACGACACGACTTGTGCCAGTGTATTCTGTGCTCATGTGCACTAGTCGTCCAAAAGAGAGTTCATACACATACTAAGTTAAGCATTGTCCCGAACTGACCTGGTAATGACCGATCATCCGCTGGCACCAGCATCGGATCACAATAATGCAAAGCATCCGGGTTATAAAGTGGCAGCAGCACGGGGGTAATCGACTGTCGGACGTTGTTGAAGATCGATTTATAGACCGGGTGTCAATGTCATGTGGTGGCGCGCCTTCCGAGACGCGTGTTGCTAAATTTCCCACGAATGTACAGTACGCTTCTCCAACAAGCGGTCCAGCCTGGCAGCTATCCGAATCTAGGTTTCTCTGAGCTTCGGCATGCAGGTCGTACCCGAGTGATCGGATGTCCACTCAATTGACGCCATACGCCTGCAGTTGCGGCTGCTAGTACTGCCCACCTGAACTCTTTCGAGGACTCATCTGACGAGCTTTTCTTCGCTGGCAGGTGAATGCATCGGTGAAGGCTACAGGATCAAGTGGCTGGAAGCTACTGTCTCCGGGTTGAGTGCCGAGACACGGAGCACGGTGTTCAAGACGGACTTCTGTTATTCCGATGACCCGACAAAGTGGCGTGTATATTAATGTTCCGCAACAATCATGTCGGCTCCCTCACGTGCTCTATAGATAGCCATGCAGCACCCTTGTCGGTAAGCGCCAGATTTCCTGACAATGTTCATCTGTGGTCATAGCTCTATTTGCCACACTTTCTCTGTCAGGCTTCCTGAGACACCGTAGCTTCGATCCTTTTTGCTATGCGCAAGCTTTTTACCTCTTGGTACGCCTCCGAGGTTGTGGCTTCCGCACGTGTCCTCCATGCTCCAGCCCAGGCACTCCGGTTAAGTTCTTCGTCCCCAATATGGAAACGAGCGATACCAACCCTTGATCGTGATTATGGCGGCTCCACAGACAAACACACGCTTCCGGGTCTATTCCTTCTCTTCTCTTCACAGGTCTCGCTGGCAATGATGATTCTTCGGTCAATCTGGCGAGAAGCGGTGGTCTCGTGAGTTTCGGTCTATATAGTGAACGGCCTAATTTTGCGTCCGGGGTATTTTGCTGCTCTGCATAAGAGGACGCTCTGCCGCTGGAACACGAGGCACAAACCCTGTTAATCTCTTCGACGATGAAATCTTCATTCCTTGCCTTTGTCGTACTTGCGGTCTCAGGATACGCAGAAGCCGCAACGTATTCGAGGACCGCCAGTCTCTCTGGCCAATCATTCCTCGACGCATTCTCGTGGCAGGCGATTGCAGATCCAACACACGGACGAGTGTTCGTGGCCTCTTCTTCACCTTACTGACATATCTGTCTGACGATACGAGGCAGGAACTATCTCAGTCAGTCGACGGCACAATCGGCCGGCTTGTATTCGGTTTCCGGGAACACCGTCACTCTGCGTGCAGACCATACAAACGTTCTCAGCCCTTCCGGACCAGGTCGAAACTCCTTCAGGATAATGTCGAACAATCAATACAGTACTCACGTTGCCATGTGGGTGTAACGATGACTATTCCTTTTTTTCCTTGTTGAAAGACGTTAGTTTCGATATTGGCCACATGCCTGAGGGCTGTGGAACATGGCCGGCTATTTGTAAGTTACCCGTATAGTTTAGAAATACGGAACGCTCATGTATCCATCAGGGTTCGTTCAGTGCTTTACATCGAGACGTACGCTAACACTGTCCACGTATATGCTTGATTGTATCCAGGGTCTGTTTGTTTTGAATCTTGAACTTTCACCACGTAGCTTAACACAGATCCCAGGAACTCGGTGCTAACTGGCCGAATGAGGTGAGGGTCATTGCATGACGATCATCGATGGTCTAACAGCTACTTGCTGTCAGGGAGAAATTGATATAGTTGAGGGTGTCAACAATAAGGTCCCCAATCAGTCAACACTACACACGAATGCGAGTAAGTGCTCCAGTGATAAATCCTCCATCCCACTTCTTATCCCCTGGCAGATTGTGCCATGCCACCATCTCGACGGATGACTGGGTATGCTCTTCGCACTGTTCACAAACCATCTGCGGGTTCTACATCTTCATTCATTTCAGAGCGAGTGTTGGGAATGACTGTGATGTCTACACCACCGGCAATGCCGGATGTGGTGTTCATTTAGCTGATGGTAACAGCTTTGGGCCAAACTTCAACAACGTCGGCGGTGGCTGGTGAGTTTCCTCACATGTTCATAGAGGTGTCGATCGAGGTTCCTTTTGACTAGGTATGCGATCGAGCGAAGCTCGACTTACATCGCGATATACTTTTGGGAACGTGGAAGTTCCACCATTCCTTCCCAAGTAAAGTATCCGGGGGGCACTGTTGATACCAGCACTTGGGTAATCGATTCTTCCTGATGTTTGAGGAAAACCACCGAAACTCTAGCCAGGGAACGCCGGCGGCTTTCTTCCCGAACACGAATTGCGATTTCTCGTCTCATCTTGGATCCATGAATATTATCATCAATCTGACCTTTTGTGCGTGGCGCCGTATTTGTTCAGTGTGGGATGCACCACGAATAGATGGCTTATTCCTATCTTTTCAGGCGGAGATTGGGCTGGTAATGTTTACTCCTCAGATGGATGTCCCTCGACCTGTGTCGGTAAGCACCACGAAACCGATCTTTATTTTGAACCAGCACTCATTGATCGGTCAGACCACGTGAACAACAATCCGTTCGCGTTCGCGAATGCATACTTTGAATTCAACGCCCTGAACATCTACCAGTAGCTGTTGGATCCTCAGAAGTTGTTTTGCTCGTCGTGTATCTCTAGTCGTAACTCAATCCTACAGTCGAATGTCATGAGTGTAAAGTGAAGCAAGCCAAAGTGTGCGAGACGTGTATGTCGTTATGGCTCAAAGGTCCCCCCATGTTGGCAATATCAACTCTTCACTGACCTGCTTTTCTCCCCTCGTACCAATGGTATTCCGGTGAGGATAATGACTGATTAAAGGTCTACCTCAACAAACCAAATTATTGTCTAAGGACATATGATGGCAAGAAAGGATGCATGCGGACCAACAGAACGGCACCAGGAGAGCATTTATTGAAACCGGTCTTCGACGAGGGCTATCTGACACGACCCGATGATCACTATGTGGTCCTGTTGCAATTCATGTCCGCCACGCATTCGACATTTCACCGGGGAAGTCGTGCAACGGTGTCTCTTCATTTTTGAAAGCAACATCAACAAAAACTCGAAAGAGTACGATATGATGATGCACATCCCGCGAAATACCGACATCTACACCATTTTTGAGGGAGAGGGTAAAAGTGACCATTGGCGTTGCAGTCGGGAATGCGGGTTCTCTCCTCGAATATGGCTCGCTAGTTTGGCAGTCTTGGTTAGGAGACCAAACGTTTATGATTCCGAAATGTATGAACACCTCGAGGCAGTCGACCACATATTGGACAGGACCGAGCGTCTGCAACAAATGGTGGGAGAGTGAGCAGAGCATGCAGGTAATGTCTGATTGTTTTCCTTCAAACTTGAAGTAGCACTGTGCTATAAAAGGCTGAAACACCTGGACACTCTTGTTCATCCCGGCGCCTCGCACGACATGTCGACGTTCAAGATGCATGCGTTTTACCCCTCGGGGACTGTTGGACTTTGGACTTGATGATCGATTGTTGTCTTTGACAAACGTGCTCGTAGAGTCAAAGTTAGACTTTTCTGATCGGTGATCATTGAATGTCGTCAAAAACCTTGCTATTTGTGGCCGTTAGAAATCCACTCACACGAAATATTTAAATGTCGAGGCAACCGAAAAATCCAAGTTGCTTTCCTGCCAACATAAATTTGCTGCAAGTATTGTTCCGAACAGGCTTGCTGGCAGGTGGTGGTAGTGGCTCGTATGTGACTTGCATTTTCGCAACTTGACGCGAGTCGCTAGGAATCGACGTTTTCCGGGTTTCCCTGGACACGCAGACACCGTGACTGCACCATCGATTCCTAGACGGACTGGTCATCAGTCTGCAAGGAAACAGCGTCGAGTCGCACGTCGTAGCCCGAGTGTTCAGATGCTCTCTCATGATATTGACGCTGTCTGTATACGTCTGACTGCGCGGACCGTTAGCACAGTCTGGAGTTTGATGGTTTCCGAGTCGATGGCCTCGATGTAAACTTTACCAACCGTGAAGCCACAGGGCGAAGAATGTTTGCCATCACAAATAAAGGACTTCATCTGGTCTATCTTGTAGAATTGAAATGGGTCACTAGTACTAGGAAGACAGCCAGAGATGGGCTGTAAGGAGGAACGACAGAATATGATAGGTGTGGGTTTCGGCATGGCGGCTGAAACATGGATCCGGACCCGGACGGGTCAAGCAAAGTCGCAGCAAATTAAACTAGTGTCAGCAGTCGAGGTTTTGGGCGCAGTAGCGGCGCGATCGCCGCACCCGACATGGAAATATTTGTTGGATCCCTCACGTGCTTGGCACAATAACCACTTGTCGGTAGGCTTCACCTGGCTCCTTGGCGCGATAGCTTCGACCTTTTACACACCCCTGGCGACACGATGACTTCCGTGTACGTAGGAGCATTTCCATCAACATAGGCACTCCTCTCAGGTCATCAGAGTTCCCTGGCCCTCGGTTATGGAATTCAGTGACACCATCCAGTGCTCGTGATCATGGCAACTCCACATGCTACCGGATCTATTCTTTTTCTTCGTGTCATAGGACGTGATCACACCTCAATCAACATGGCAGAAAGTGGCGGTCTCGTGAGTCTGGATCCATATGGTGAACGGCTGATCATGGAGTCGGGGTGTTTTACCGCTCGGGATAAGAAGAACCTCTCCCGCTGGAACATGATCAAGTACAAACCTCTTTGGTCTCCTCAACGATGAAATCTTCATTTCTTGCCTTTGTCATGCTTGCGGTCTCAGGGTATGCAGAAGCTGCAACCTATTCGAGGACCGCCAGTCTCTCTGGCCAATCATTCCTTGATGCGTTTTTCTGGCAGACGATTCCTGATCCTACACACGGCCGAGTGTTCGTGGTCTGTTCTTTCGTCCACCGAGATATCTGTCTGATGGTATGGAGGCAGGAATTATGTTACCCAGTCGGAAGCACAATCAGCTGACTTGGTTTGGGTTTCTGGGAACACCGTCACTTTGCGCGGAGATCATTACACCGTCCTCGACCCCTCTGGACCAGGTCGAAACTCCTTTAGGCTAATGTCGAACGCTCAATACAGCAATCACGTTGCCATGTATGTGCAACAATTATTGTTGGTTCTTAGTATCTCGTTGAAAACAGAAACGCGGTAGTTTTGATATTGGCCATATGCCTGAAGGATGTGGAACATGGCCGGCTGTCTGTGAGTGATCTGCCTAGTTTGCATGTATGGAATGCTCAAGTTTCTGTCAGGGTTCGTTTAACGCTTTACATTGAGATGTACTCTAACACTGCCTGCATCTGATTTCGATTGTATATAGGGTGCGTTCGTTTTCAACCTTGAATTTTCGTCACCTAGCTCAACAATGACCCCAGCTAGTCGGTGATAACTGGCCAAACGAGGTGAGGATCATATGCGTGACGTTCACGGATGATCTAATAATCACTTACTGCGCAGGGTGAAATCGATATCGTTGAGGGCGTCAACGACCAGGTCCCCAACCAGTCGACCTTGCACACGAGTCCGAGTATGTATTTCGCAGTCACTTGTACCGCTTCTTATTATACCACAGATTGTGCGATGCCATCATCTCGACCGATGACTGGGTACGCCCCTTGCACTGCTTATAACCCACCTGCAGTTCCACAACTTGGTCCGTTTTAGAACGAGCCTTTTAAATGACTGCGATGTTTGGTCCGACGGTAACCAGGGATGCGGTGTTCATTTAGCTGATAGTAAAAGCTTTGGACCGAACTTCAATAGCAACGGCGGTGGCTGGTGAGATTCATCACATTATTTAACAGCCGTTGATCGGGGCCGCTAATCCGATCAGGTATGCGGTGGAGCGAAGCCCCACTTACATCGCGATATGGTTTTGGGAACGTGGAAGCACCTCCGCACCTTCCCAAGTACAGTATCCGGTGGACAAAGTTGATACCAGCACCTGGGTAATTGATTCTAGCGATGTTTGAAGGGAAATCGCTGATGCTCCCGATCAGGGAACACCTGCGGCTTACTTCCCCAACACGAATTGTGATTTCCCGTCTCATTTTGGACCCATGAACTTCATCATCAATCTGGACTTTTGTACGTGGTTTCATGTTTTCGTGGGTGATTGCTCCAATTAATCTTATTTTTGCAGGCGGAGATTGGGCCGGCTCGGTTTACTCGTCCTCTGGATGCCCCTCGAACTGTGTCGGTGAGCCCTAACAATGTCGACCTCTGGTTTGATTCGAAACTCATATGATGGGCCGGTCAGACTACGTGAATAACAACCCATCCGCGTTTACGAACGCCTACTTTGACTTTAATGCCCTCAACATCTATCAGTGATTATTGTTGGATCCTTGAACTTTCTTTTCTGTTCGTCGTGTGTATCTAGTTCTTTCAAAAAGCGAGGCGGTTGGCAAGGATGACGATCTTTGGACTAATCTATTATGATTATTATAACATGGACTAGTACCATTGACGAACACTTTTATTTTATTTTAATTTTACCGTGGACGCTCATCGGTTTCTTTTCTTTCTGTCTCCCTTTTTAATTTGAAGACGGTAGTTCGCACCGGGATCTGTATACTAGACCAACAGTACTAGTAATAGCGGACTGCTCCCTCCGCAAGCTCTCGTGCGACGACTGAGGGGTGCTGGTGATGCCTCCAACTGTACTACCTATCCGCACTGCTGGGTCACTAACGAACGTAAGTACCCTTGACAGATTGCCTTCCAAACGCACGTCATGGTTATCGCTGTCTTGACGGTTGTCTCTCGAACCACCACTTGTCTCGTGAGTCTATGGACACGTTCGCTGCCTTGTACTACGCTGGTTGCATGTACATACGACGTCGTTATGCCGACTCGCGCGGACGACTCAATGTATAATTTTTCCACAGGCGTGCCTGCCAGAATTTAAAGCTTCAAGTTTGATTATTTAGACTTCCCGGTACGTCGATTGCCTATCTCTCGATCAATCGTTGCGAGATCGAGACGCGGTACCAGCGCGCCGTACCGTACTTGAAATGACTGCTTGCTAGGGCTCAAGTATTCGCCTCAGGTCACCGCTTGTCGCCCCATGTCACACAAAAGAAAAGAAAAGAAACGGATGAGAGAGATTGCAACGACGTAACAACGATGCCATGCAGGTAGATACAGGGAGTAACTAAACAACAATGAACATACAACAAACGTTGATATATAAAAAAACAAGCAAAGGAGGGGGACTAAACAAGGGTGTCGTGATCGTGCACACATGTCTTACACTTCTCTTCCATTGAAACAGGGTCTTCGAGCAAAAAAAGCAGGTAAAAAAGAAAAAAAAAAAGGCAAAACAAAGACGGGGCGCCAGCGCCACGTTTTCAAAAAGTGTGCAAGGAGCAGTGGTGGACAGCCGAACAAGGGCAGAAAAAAGGGAAAGAAAAAGAACAGTCTGCTCACGTATCAGATCTCAGATCTCGAGAAGAATCAGCCATCCTCCTGTCCATCCAACCGCGCCGGTTCCAAGTAGCTTTCCGGAACGAGGGCGTGTACACCCGTGTCCTTGAGCCCGTCCCTGACCACGACCGCCCAGCCGACCCCGCCGCCTCTCCCGACTACCCGTACGAGTTGGTCTTCGTCCAGTTTCATCTCTGCCGTGCCCTCAGGCTCGAAAGCGTACAAGGCACGATACAACCCTGGGAACAGCGGTGGTTCACCCTCGGCGTCAACGTCACACTGGCCCTGCTCGCCTTCCTCGTCAATCTCCATACCTTCATACTCTTCCTCGCCGCCAAAATTGCGATCCAAGTCACCACGACTCGGGAACACAGCGCCAGACGGCGTAGTGTCTATACCGCTCGCGAGCCCGCTCATTCTTCCGTACGCCCAGGCACGGCCAAATCCCCACTTGAACCCGCCCCATCCGTTGGTTCCATCGTCGACGTCTTCCCACATGCTCTGAACCACGTCGACGTTCATCCTCTCCTCTCCTTCCTCGTCATCATTCTCCTCCTCCCCTTCCTCCTCCTCGTCATCGTCGTCGTCATTGTCGCCTTCGCTCAAGGAAGTGGGTGTCGATTCGGAAGACGGTGCGAGACGGCGAGGGAGGACTGCAGGTCGATTCGCACGTGGAGCGTGTGGACCCTGGCCTGAGAACCGCGGATCAGTCGGTGCGAAACCGTAGTCTCGGATCTGTATCTGTGCGGGGGTGTGCTTTGGCGATGCTGTTGCTGTTGCTGATGCTGTTGGCTGCGTGGGCGTTGGCTCGGCTGGAGGCGGGTCGAGGTCGAGGTCGGTCGTGGAGAGGGGGTTTGGTCGTCGGTCGTGGGAGAGGCTGGTGGGCGTTGGGGTCGTTGGTGATGTCGTAATGGGGGTGGTGTGTTGAATGGTCCCTGAAGCGGGGCGGGAACCGGTACCAGAGACGGGTCGTGAGTGCTGTGCGCCCGAGACGGGACGAGAGGATGGGGTGGTGCTCATGCCGGATGCAGGTCGGGTGGAGGTGCGCGAGAGACCGGAGGCTCGACGTGACACAGCAGGGGATGGGGGTGCGGGACGTGAGGATGTGAGGGAGGTGACGGATTGGTTACTGAGCCTGTGATGCGTGTGAGAAGATGTAGGTAGAGAGAGTTGGGGATCGGAGGGAGGGTGTGGCGGATCGCATGGAGTGTGGGGTGGCAGGGAAGGCTGAGAGGGAGAATCCTGGAATTGGAGCACGCGCCAGATGGTGCGGTGTATGTTCAGTAATGAGACGAGAAAGCAAAGTGCGAACGAGCGAAGGGAGCTCAGAGGAGGAGAGGCACGTGTGTCAATGTGACTTACCACGACGCCGTTGGTGGACGGTGTGGGTGTGGCATTGGAATTGGATGAAGCTGCGTCGGAGTCGAGCAAGTCCCTTTTCGACATTTTTCTAGGACGGGGTAGGGCGAACTCGTGTGGGCCAGGTACAGGAGGGGGTATGAAGGCAGATCCGGGGGAGGGAAACGGCTGAGAGGGGTCTGACAGACGCTCGGACGATATCGTCGAGAAAACCATGGTACATCCTGTCGAGAAATTTTTATTTTTATTCTATTTTATTCTATTTGACTGCCATCGCTCAGGTCGGTTGCCAGAGTGACCACCACTATTTGTCCTTGTTTGTCTCTACACCCGCCATGCCGTCACCTGTGCCGCCTCGCTCAGTGACGCCCGGCGATCCAGCGACGCCGCCCGTTTCAGCTCCGACGATATCGTGGCCCGTCTCACCCCCTCCCAACCCCTCGGCCCAGGCGTCGGCGACGCAGCACTCTTCCTCCGGATCCGGATCTTCACCGGCACACCGTTCACCACACTCTCGCACGCCTGCACCTCGACCGACGCATAGAACACGTCGTGCCGCATCGTCGGTTGCTCGCTCGCTCGTGTGCGTCGACGTCGTGAGTGCTCGATCAGCATCCGTTGCACTTGCTCGCGAAGCGCGTCGTGAGTGCCCTCGGCTCTGAATCCCCCGCTGAGCCGTCCGAGCCCGTCAAATCGTCCTCCGTCGCCCTTTTCCACGCCATCGAGTCCGAGTCCGATCGGGTGGGCATAGCTAGCTGTCGAAGCGCTGTGCTCTACCACCGTCGATGCAGATATGTCGGGCGTGTTGTGTGGGACGGGGAGGAACTCGGCAGAGTGGTCTGGATGCGCAGAGTATGGAGGCGGTGGCTGGAACGCGTATGTATCGACGAGGGGGGCGAATGGGATGGGTGCGGCATTTAGGAAAGCGTGGCGGTTTCGTGTCTTGGGTTTGTTGGGAACTGGAAGACGCGATTTGGCGAACAATAACAATTTGTTACCAAGCGTGTGTCCGACGGGCGCGACGATGCCCGACGATCGTTTCTGGGGGCTGATGCAGGTGCTCATGACGATTGCCAAGGGACCACTGTACTAGCATCACCAGACGAATGGACAGTTTGCTTTATACCCTTGCATCGGGGGCTGACGAGGCTGACGAGGTACAAAGAGTTTATTGTCGGCTTATATAATACGTCAAAATACTAGCGATACTGTGTTGAGGGATTGGAAAAGCAGGGGGAGTGTCAACATTGATCTATCTCAGAGCAGAACAACAGAAACGGGGCTTTGGAGGCTTTGGAGCGTTTGGTCGGAGTTGTCCATCGATTCCCAGTGTACTAGTGCCAGTGGGTACTGAGTACTGGCCAGTTGGTTACGATATAAAAGGCGGCGCTTCAAGCTCGCAAAGAGGGGTAAGAAACGTACGATAAGACACCCGAAAGTTGGTTATTGGTCACAAGTATATATGAAAGGCGGTTTCACGAAACGCACTAGTTTTGGTCATGGATGAGGGTGCTGTCCCCGTCGCTAGAATCGTTGTCGCAACTATGAAGATCGGCGAGACAACGTTCCTACCTCGACGTCGTGGCTCGCACGGAGTACGAGCAAGAAAACCATGGGAGCGTACGGGGTTTAAATTACTCGCGTGACGATCACCTGGAACTTCCTGGTAAGCCGTTGACACAATATGTGGGACATACACCAACCACAATTCATGCCGATCAACGTGCGCATAATCAAGCAAGGAAACAAAATTAAAGATTCAAGACACGAACAATTCATTCATCGGGCTGAGAATTCCATTCAGGATTAAATCACGACAACTGCTTGATGCTAAAAATTAGCGTCTAACCCAACTAGCAAGCTCGCCGCAGGCTCACCAGGACAATATTGGTATGTCAGAGGCTGCCAAGCGAATGACGCGGATGACTGAAAGAAAATGACTTGCGGTCACGACAAAAGTCGTTCTGTGTGACAGATCGCAGCCGCCCTGATGCTTATAGACTACGTTTCAGATCAACTCCAAACTGTAATGGAGCCATGGTGGAACGCCGGAACAGTGGCGTACAAGTAACGAAAGCAGAAGACCCACGTGAGATGGGGCGTCTATCCCTCCGGCGTGCACCGGGAGGACTTGGGTGAGAGCCTCCGACTCTTGCCGCGCTCAAAACAATCGGTCCGAAATTACACCTCTGTCCCATCCAGGCTATGGTTCCGAGTGGAAGCAATTATCCTGGTACTTTCGGGAACAATAAATCGTCCTGTTGTGTGACATGACGTGGATCATACATACCTTATTTCGTCGCCAATTGTCACATCGAACGTAAAGAAGGGACGACTCGGTCTCTTGCCGAGGGTCCGTCGCACTCCACTACTACTGTGTAAGCTTCATTATCATGTATGATATCTATAAAACTACTTACTTCTCATGCTGGTCTTTACAGTAATGCCTTTGAATCGGCGACCACACCACTCTTTATATCCTAGACAACCATATTATCAGCAACCAAAAACGCAAACGATGAAAGAGAAGGCGCACACACCCAATTCTGTTTCTGCACTCTCAAAGTCCCTCTCAGTGGGCAACCGCCCGTCCAAAATTTTACCCATGTGGGTCTGGCGAACGACACTCCCTTGACAAACGGTAACGGCATCTATTGGAACATACGCTGAACTTGTCCAGAGAGGGAGCCACGACGGTGTTCAGGTGTGATGAACCCATCGCATTCGATGACCACTCTCTCTTCGTCTTGTAGGTCTGGGGCGAATGCATAAAGGAACTGATGACGCATGATCACTCAGGAAGAGTTGGCCTGCAAATACATTGAGTTGACTCATGAGTGCTTGCGGTGGAGTCCACTGGAAACCGACCACTGAGTGGGTCACAGCAAACTCCGCAATTCGCAATGACATGTCGACAATTGTCACATCCATCTTTGTGTTTTCGATAACGAAACGCGATACGGGCGCGTCCGGTCTGACCAGGTTCTCTGACGTGCTGCTCTACTGGCGCGATATCCTGACAACAGTTTGTCCCGTTCACCTCCGTCACGGTACTAGTACCCCATGCTTCGTAAATTGAATCTCCGATCAAATTTCAGCTATATAATGGCCCCGAAATTTTGTGTTTCACTTGGCTAAAATGCCCGCCCCATCTAAAGAATTTCTTGATCCTTCTGAAGCCCTCGCTCACCTTCAGACCTACCCCAGACCAGATGGGCTCTCCGTACAGGAGCTCATGGACTCCCAGGTCCAGGGTGGCCTCACGTACAATGATTTCTTGATGCTCCCAGGGAAGATTGACTTCCCCGCGTCAGATGTCATCACAGAGACTAAAGTCACCCGCAACGTCGTCTTGAAGACACCGTTTATGAGTAGCCCAATGGATACCGTCACCGAAGCAGAGATGGCCATCAGTCTCGCCCTCTTGGGTGGTATCGGTGTCATTCATCATAACCAATCCGCTGCCTCGCAGGCAGCTATGGTCCGCGCTGTGAAAAGGCATGAAAATGGCTTCATCACCGATCCCGTCGTGCTCTCTCCTAACCATATCGTTGCTGACGTGTTGGATATCAAGGCGCGTCTTGGTTTCTGTGGGATTCCTATCACAGGTACGTCTGATTTCTGTTCGCGTGGGTGCCGATATGTGATGTATACACTATCCATGATAATCTTCGTTCTTCCGAGTAACGGATTCGGTCTGTGACCTGCGGAATTTCTGTTGTTTCTGATATCAGCTCTGTTTTCCTGGTCACGCCCTGACATTCGCTTCTCTCCATTCAGACACTGGATCCCTCGGAGGAAAGCTCGTCGGTATCATTACTTCGCGTGACGTCCAGTTCGAGTCCCCATCCACACTTCTTCACGAAGTCATGACCACCAGCCTTGTCACCGCACCCCAGGGCGTCACTCTCAACGAAGCCAACATCATCCTCCGTTCTTCCAAAAAGGGAAAGCTCCCCATCGTGGACGATCAAGGACGGCTCACCTCGCTCCTCGCCCGTTCCGACTTGTTGAAGAATCAAAACTATCCACTTGCAAGTAAGAACCCGGTGAGCAAGCAGCTCTATGCTGCTGCTGCGGTCGGCACTCGTCCCAAAGACAGGGACCGTCTTCAATTGCTCGCCGAGGCGGGTCTCGACATTGTCGTACTCGATTCGTCGCAGGGCAATTCGATCTATCAATTTGACATGATCCGTTGGATCAAGCAGACTTTCCCAACACTCGAGGTCATTGGGGGTAACGTCGTCACGCGAGAGCAAGCTGCCAGCCTGATCGCTGCCGGCGCAGACGGTCTCCGCGTCGGTATGGGCAGCGGGTCGATTTGTATCACGCAGGAGGTCATGGCTGTTGGACGGCCCCAAGCGACGGCCGTGTATGCTGTGGCCGAGTTTGCGAACAAGTTTGGCGTGCCTGTCATCGCGGACGGTGGAATTGGGAACGTAGGGCACATCGTCAAGGCGTTGGCATTGGGAGCGAGCGCGGTCATGATGGGAGGCCTGTTGGCGGGTACGACCGAGGCCCCTGGCGAGTACTTTTATCATGACGGGAAACGTGTCAAGGCATATCGTGGTATGGGTAGTTTGGAGGCGATGGATGCAGGTAAAGCCAGTGCTGTTGCCAAGGCTAACGGGGGTCCCGGATCGACGAAGCACGCCCCGCAGCCGACGAGCGTACCACACGAGAATGCAGCTACGACGCGGTATTTCTCCGAGTCGTCGGCGGTCAAGGTGGCGCAGGGTGTATCGGGAGACGTGCAGGACAAGGGAAGTGCCAAGGCGTTCGTGCCGTACCTATACGTGGGGGTACAGCACAGTTTGCAGGACATTGGGGTGAGGAATGTGGATGAGTTGAAGGAGGGCGTCATGACGGGACGGGTGCGCTTCGAGTTGAGGACGGCGAGTGCGCAGGTCGAGGGAGGCGTGCACGGGTTGAATTCGTGCGTCCTTTTTTTTCTTTGCTACGTCGGCCATATACTGATGTGATGATGATAGGTACACGAAGAGATTGTATACTTGAGCGCACGTGGTCATATACCATCGCTATTGTTTCGGTGCATGGATGTGACACCTGTATGCTAATGATTCTGATTGTTGCTTTTCACTGGTTGTAAAAGCCGCAATGGTGAAAATGTACGTTCCAATCGCCAAGTCACTGAGATCACGATTGCGTTTACCTGTCCATCCTGTGATGAAGTTGATGAGATCATTACTCGAAGAACGTCTGGTTTGGTGATCCCGGTCGACATCCAAGTTGATGATTATCATGCCACATCTGGTCGTGTTCGGTCGCCATTGTTGACAGTCACGTTGATCATTTGCCCGGGCCCATTGAGTTGTATTTTCCATTTCTGATGAAGTCCCATTGTCATAAGAGGAGGCATCCAACTTCCAGTTCTCGTTCGACGGGATGACTCGCATTCCAAGATTTTTTGAACAAGGTTGACCAAGGAGATGTCGATGTCTAAGCCGAAGGATTGAGAATCCACGCCGGGTGTGCAGGGACTCATCCGGAGTAACTTGAAGCTGACTCTTCTCCGTGCTTGTTTGTCACTTGCGCCCTCCATGATTCACCCAACTTGAGGACGGAGACCTGGATTTGGCGTCTTTAATAAACTGGCAGCAGCAACCATCTAAGTGACCTTTGACTTGACACAGCCACAATTATGGTGACCATGTGTCACGTGACCGTATCATCCTCGAGACGCGTGCATGACTTCACTTGCACTTTTACCACTCACACGATTTCATGCGCGTACTCTCACCCGCGTCCGACGCGCCAACACTGGCCCCACTTCGACACGACACAAAAGAAGCAGATCCGATCAACAATGAAGAGGCAAGGGTGACGAACGCCAGAGCGTCCAGCATTGCCGTGACTTCTACCATTCCAACCGTGGTACTCGACACGGATGCCGTGAGCGATAACATGGCCGCCAGACTCTGCACCAGTTTCCTAGGACACGTCTTATTTCTCAAGAACCAGGTGCCATTGTCAGTCTCATCTATTGTTCTCCTTCGGTCTCTCCATGGTAACCTTTTCTCGACAGCCCTGTTGTCCAGTTGGCCAGAATGCCGACGAGTAATGTAAGTACACTTGGTTCGTATTGCCCAGGTGGACTCGTGTGGATCCAAGCTTGCTCTAGAATACATCGCGTGCTGCCAAGAAGCGCCACGAGTTGCTGAACTCGTTCGACACCCTTGCTTCGCATCTGTACACGACGTTTATCGCGCTCTCGACTGCGTTGGCCCTCCGAGGTACGCCTGAGAAAGCGCAGGTGGAGACGGAAGCGACGTTATTGCAACATCAGAAACATGGGCTGGCCAGAGCCTTTTTCGCCGTTGCACTCGGTCCGACTGTTGGGACTGCCAAATCACGTGTCATTGTGGGCATCGACGGACTGGAAACCAAGGTGTGGGGATTGCGCGAAGACGACAACCACGAGGTCACGCGAACACGCGATGTGTCAGAAGAAGACGGTGATGACGATTCG
Organism: Boletus insuetus; assembly: GCA_038093095.1. Lineage (NCBI taxonomy): Eukaryota > Fungi > Basidiomycota > Agaricomycetes > Boletales > Boletaceae > Boletus > Boletus insuetus. The sequence continues at coordinate 34,833 of JBBPRQ010000092.1, forward strand.
TCTGAGAGCGCAAGTGACGCCGAGGACGAAGATGAGGACGAGGAAAGCGGAGATGAAGAAAGCCAAGGAAGTAGCGAGGAAGAAGAAGAGGAAGCCTCTGGATCCGATGTTGACGCGTCGCCACCGCCATCCAGAAGTCCATCTCCGGCGCCATCGTCTGACTCTGACTCTTCTCCTTCAACATCACAACAGGCCGAGGATCAGGAAACTATACGAGCTGCAGAGCGCTTGCTATCGCGTACACTCGCGAGTGCATGTGCAGAGGACGATGGACAAGGGTTAGCTGCCGAGATGGGTACGCCAAAGCCAGACCAGCATCATCATGGGTTCTCTCTCACTGTCCGCTAGCTCCGACGCAAATACATGTTCTACTCAGGGCGCCGCGGCGTTTCGATCACCCTTCCTGGATACCGCGCCAGAACCTGTGTACTTCTTTGGACGGCTACCTTGCAGATTTCCTGGCAGAGTCAGGGCAGGCGTCCATTTCTTGCGATACCGCCGCCAAAAAACGAACCAAGGCAAGCAAAGTACAGGGAGTGTGGATCAAATCCCGTGGAAGTATCGCACAAACACAGGTTTCTGAACAAGACTTGGCTGAAGAGGACGAGATGATATGGTGGAGTTGGGATGGAAAGCTGGTTGGGTTTACAGATTGGTGATACGTTGGTGTCACGTTGGGCACTGCACGGATGGTTGACATTTTGTTCAGTCTGGCGGTTAACCGGAACCAATCACTATGTAGTTGGGTGGTGGGTCAAACAGACATGATTGTTGGACTACACTCGTAGCATGTATATTGAAGGTCCCGAGAATTATGACTACTTCCTAGAGTATTCTACATATACGGTGGTTGAATTGTAGATGCACGTGCACACTGGCACCACGAGTGCAGACTTCGGGCAGCTGATAGAGCCTATATCGTATAGAGGGCCGCGAGGAACCATGCTTTTTGGACCGCCTCCCCCTCCTTTTCCGAATACCAACAAGCTTGGGTGGTCGGGAAAATATGCACTCATAAATAGTGATCGTGTCCACCTCTGGCCATTCGAATCAATTGCGGAGACAAGCCACAGCCGTCCGGAGGCTCGGGGCGAGAAGTCCAGGACCAGGTATCCTGCTTCACACCCACTGGCAACCACATGTTGTCCATTGGCTGTACTTTGCAAAGACAGTCCTTGTCCTGTTCGCCCACAAAGCACAACAACTTGAAGTCAGAATGTGCCGAAGGGTAACCACACTCTTCCAGCACTTTAAAACAGTCACTATGTACAGGGTCGAAGAATAACTAACTACGGTGTGGATCATCCATCACGAGCGACAGTTCTGCTCTTCTATTCTCAATCTGGCTATTCGGTCATATACTCCTCCTCACAATTGGCAGATTCGCCTCAGACCGTCCAGGACGAACGTCCTGCTTGGCCGACTTCCTTGGTACATATTCCTCTTCTCAGGCCATAAAGTTTCTGCCACCCATCTTTCCAACCCGTGTGCCTTCTATACGCAATCCGGGACATTCGGTCATGCAGTCTTCCTCCTCCTCGTGGTTGGCACAGCCAAGGGGACGATCGCGGGCTGGGGATAAATGGATAACAGATTCGAAGTCTTGGTGCCAGAGCCCGGTACGTCTGAGTGAAATAAGTGGCGTGGGGGATTGAGAAATTTCCACAACTCAGTGATTTGATACTTCACCATTCGCAGGTGGCACCTCTGCCGGCGTTGCTGACAGACCCGCCTCGGACCGTCCGGGCTGAACGTCTTGTTCGGCCGACCTTTCCGGTACGTATTCCCCTTCCCAGGCCATGAGCATTTGCCACCCACCTCCCCAAGCCATGCGCCAAGCTCTCAATATCTCCTCCGTCCCACCATAAGGTTCACTTTCTGCCAAGGAATTGAAGAGGTTAATCCACTTATCGCTGACACCTTTGAGGAACCTTTTTATTATGGGTATTGCTAACCCAATCGCCCGATCCATTGCACCAAGGAGGAGAGGGAGTTCATTTAAGAGTTTAGTTTGGAGATCGATGTAGCGCCGACGGTTCTTAGAGGTATCTGATAACAGGAATCTCGTGAAACGGGAAGGGGGAGTATGGGATTCAAGAATGTGCATCTCGTCGAGGAGCTGTTTTGGACGCTCAGTCATCATCTTCAAGTTTCCGAGGAGTGGGACGAAGGACGTTCGAACATCAATTTCCAATGTTGTGCAGAGCTCTGATAGGGAGGACAGTAATGAAGTGAATGCCGCATAAGCGACGGGATAGGGTGATGGCCCAAACCCAAGAACAGCACCAAAGGTGATATTCCATTGCCGAAGTGATTCCACGGAAAGGCGCGTTGTGACATCGAAGTCTTTCACATGCTGCGCGAGGACATCCAGAAAGATAGGATATTGACGCAGTCGGTTCTCTAGTTGGGCCAACCTTTCGGCTTTATGGTTGTCGAGACTCCCTAACCATATGATCAACTTATCTTTGTCATGGCAATGAGAGTACAACTCACGACGAATGTCCGGATCAGGTGACTCTGCTATCTTCAAGAGCATCACCTCGTACGCCTCAACCGCATTTTTGTAGTCTCCTGCCCTTTGTAATGCAATATACTTGCTTCTGTAACCCCCCGGTGAAGCGGGATCGAGCGTGATGGCCTAATGAAGATTTTACAACAAGCACTAAGCGGTGCGGTAGAAAGGGATGCACCTCGTTGGCATCACTCAATGCCTCTTCCCATGAACCCTTGGCTATGTATGCTTCGCTTCGCTTGGTGAAGAGACTATGCGGCGTGGCCGGACCCAGGGATAGTGCAACCGAGTACTGGGAGACAGCATCGTTGTATTGCTTAGCGTTTATCGCGATATCACCAAGTTCCTCTAGCTTCCCACAGCAACGTGATTTGAAGGCTAACCAAATGGTAAACTAGATGCCACCTGCCTTAAGTATGACCACTCACAAGGAATCCATTTTGCCTCCTCGCCTCGTGTCTCCTGTGTCAATTCATTCGTCATTTCACGGAAACACTCAGCCGCGTCCATTAATTGGTCAGCTGTTTCAAGACGTTCACATAGGATTCGATATACTGAGAATCTTGGAACCACGAACTTCAAACCGAGAGTGTCAGGCCCGCAAAGTAAATCACAGGAAAAGGAGACACTAACACCAGTAGCGGTAACCAAAGCGTCCTTCCACGAGCCACTTGCCAATGTCGCCTTTTCCCTCTCCTTCAAGAGCTGGGTGTAGGTCCGAGAACCAAGGCTAGAGGGAGCGAACCGCATGGCTTCTTCGTGCGTTGCAATCGAGTCGTCGAGGTCACAGAGGTTACCATAGGACTCATATCGGACCCACAATGCGAGAGCGAGATTGGTCAGTCTCTGGAGCCTGTCAAAATAGTCACGCGGAATATCTTGCACCGCTTGACGAAGCTCCGGAATCAAATTGTTGATGTCAACCAAGCTACCGGAGCTTATGGCCTTGTAGAGTGCGTACGTTTGAAGTGCGAGATCGACAGCTCGACGTTCGTGGCTGTCCTCAAAGCAACTCCTTTGGACCTCCAACGCGAGTTTCGTAATCTCCCCCGGAAATTCCTCATATCCAAACTTCCCATAATGATACAAGAGGACTTCAACGAGGTGCAACAAGGTCGCAGGTCGATCTGGATGACCAACAGACCGCAACTTGAGCGCTTCTCGATAATACGAAATGGATGTTGAGAGCTTCATGGACCCACAGTCGACCAGATCGTTAGTGAAGTAGGCCCCGGCTAAGTTGCATAGTACAGCAGCGTAGCAATGATGGTCAGATGAACAGATCGCAAGAGCGCGCTCGAAATATCTGACGGAGACCGCAAGAATTCCTGCACTTGGATCAGTGCGGTAGCGGAGGAAAGCATCGTGTCCTTGATTAGTTAGTCGCGCAAGATCCGACTCCTCCTCCCAGTCGAACTGATTAGCAAGCTTCCGTCAGTCAAGGGCAGTAGCTGCAAAATATCATCCGACTCACACCCTCGTCGCGATGCGAACCGCCTTCCACCTTACGGGAAGGCCGTCGATCGATAGTAATATGTAGTGAAGAACAAGGTGAAACAGGTTCCCCCTCTCTTGTAGGGAATGTGATCACTACGCTGGTCTTCAGTACTTATTCCCAGTACATGAAATGCAATTCTTACAGTGAGTTTTGTCGAGTAAGTTTCCGAAACAGATTTCCGCAGTCCGGAGAACTTCCCCGTTTCCAAGCGTCGGGAAAAACTCAAAGGATGCATATACAGAAAGTCGGACCTTGGCAGAGCGTTCGGATGGTCTGGAGATCGTGAGGACGCAAGTCCACAGAATACAGAATAACGAACAATTCAATTCTCTCGTCCCATTCAACAATGTCGTCACGGAGGCGTACTGGCTTATTCTTGGTTCTCCATTCGGTGCCATCAAATTGCACGAGAACATAAAATCCGACGGGCATTCGGCTGAACCCAGCAACGACACCCTCAGATCGGATACCTGCAATAAGAGCGTCGCACTTCTTAAATGAAATGTGTATCGGGGTACGTACGCGTAATGTCGAGTTGGAAACTGTCAGTGTACGGACCAGTAGACCATTCTTCGGATGTAGACAACACCTCCTGCTGTACACCTGCCTCGTGACCACAGGCTTCAGTTATTACTGAATTACTGACACTTTCGCTAGCAAGACAGACTTTGTGAGCATTTCAAACAGAGTAAATTGATGAAGACTCACTGCTCCCTCTTGCTTTGTAGATATACTGCACCTGCGAAGGCTCAGGAGTAAGCAGTGATCACCTTGACCAAGTCCTTACCATTCTCGGGTTGAGAGACTAACGAGTACTTCTCCCATAAGAACTCTTCGAGGCGGTTCCCTTGCATCAGTTCCTCGGGCAGAAGTTCTCCCTGGACAGAGGGTAAATATACATATATGTATATATCGAAGGATAGATGACCAACAGCCTCAATCAAGGCCATCCATTCGTCATCATGCGTCACCGCTACCAAGGCATTGGGATCCTGGTCAAAATAGTTTCGTTTCTATGATGATCATTGATGGTCGACTATTCAAACCTTGTTCAATAGGCAGCAGTTGATAATATCGGAAGGATGAAAGGGCTAAAGATTGCTCAGTCACCCAAAATACCCAAAATCAAATCATGATTCTAACCTGTGATAATGTGGGTACATGGTTGACACCTACGTCTTCGTTTTCCATACGACGCGGTTTGAAAGTTTTCTTTTTGCGGAATTTCCGTATAAATTTTGCGAAACAACATAGGTCTTTATGCGGCCCGACAGCAGGTATCGGCCGGACCTCAGGCTTCTGAGACAGCCATCCTAGCACGTCACCCCGTACTGCGATCTTGAACCCTCTAATGAAAATGGTTTGATTGACACTTCCATGGTGACCAGGTTCAGGTCCATCGCGGGACTCCAGAGGAAAGGTACATTTCCATTCTCTCCCACTACGTTTGCCCTCCCGTGGTACCACCCAGATGTGTCGATTTTCTGTACCTTCAGCTTCGTGGAACGACGCGAGGGACCAAGAACGAGCTTTATAGAACCCGGTAATCAGGTAGAGGGAGTCATTGCCGATGCTCCCTCCGTAGTGCGATTTGGCCATTTCATACCAGTCAAAAGCACGTTCTATCGCCACTTTGCGAAAGCGCTCGTAGGCCAGGAGTTGAAGTTTGTGGGATGTAGCACCATCTGGGAGGACCAAAATTGCACCCTTGGCAGAGGATGGGGTGAATTCGTAATGACCAGCTCTGCAAGCCCCGGATAAGTATTTATCATTTCTTAAACATCACCCGTGGAGATTTACCTTTGTAACGGCTTCGGAGGGGGTCGAGTTATGCCAGGAGAGGTAATGATATAACCAGGGGGATCGGCGTTGAAATTGACATCAATTTCGTAGTCGGCATGGAGTTCGATTGGATCGAAGTTGAAAGATACACCCGGACGTTGATGGAGGGCGTGACATGGACGATAACATATGTTGAAGAGAACGTTGAACGCGCCATCCCAATTGACATACCCAACATCCCCGATCTGGAGTCCATCTTGTCTGTAGCTGGACGGCAGTGTATTGCTCGGTTCGGGAAACCACAACGGGTATCCGCGATTGTTTGGGAGGCATTTCGCGTACACATTTTGCGGGGAGTCGCACATGTTGTTGGCAATACTTCAGCTTGAATCCTCAACGAGCCGGATGGCAGGGTGTCGCACGAGGTCCCAACAGTGTCCCAACTATGTCGCTCTCGTTGGCAGAGACTCCAGTGGTAAAGAGCCAGACCTGGAGAACTGCCTCTGGCGTGACTCAGAAGTAAGGAAGTTCTTTTTGCCTGGACTGAGGACTCGGCCGCCACGTTGACGTGGTAGGTTAAGTATTCCCACATTCCCACATTCGTCGATACTAGGTAACCCCGCTTTTTTCGCAGTGGATGCTCTCGGCACGATGATATACCACGTTCGCGCATGGATCCGAACTGGGACCCGAACTTCAACCACTGCCAAATCGAACTTGCTGGTACTGCGGAATACTTCTTTTGTCACCCTACCCACAATTCATTGACACCATAACGCTCGGCGACCCAAACCCGACGTGCGCGGAATGTTGCAAGACCGTGAAGAACTGGTGTGTCGGACTAATTCACCCACGATTAGGCTTTCATCCCCATACTTGGACCTTGTAATCAGTGGCGGACAGGAAAATCTGAACCGGTCGAGGTTAACCAGCGTGCGCTGATCGATAACGTGTTGGCACGCTATTCTGGAGAGTTCACGGGTAAGAAATTTGCTGATGTCGTGCCTCTGCTAAGTATGCTTCTCTTCTCAAATTCTCAACGTATCGGTTCTGTCAGTTTTCCGAGAACTGCTTCAGAATGCTGATGACGCTCGATCACACATGGTTGAAATTCACTTTGAGACTCCAGCGTACCTGGATCAAAGGGAACGAAGGGAAGAAAACCTCAGGGTACCAACACTTCTCGATCTAAAGTCTACCCATGTATTGGTGTTCCATTCCTCTGATAGTACTCTGGCTTGTTGATCACATCTCCTTCAAGGTCATGCAATGGTCGTTTAGAAACAACGGGAATTTTTTTACAGAGGAAGATTGGATGCGACTCCGGAAGATTGGTGCGTGAACTGTGGGATGTATTTTTTTTCTCGCGTTTCCTCACACGTTGTTCACTTAGCTATGGGAAACCCTGACCCAGAGAAGATTGGCGCCTTTGGAGTCGGTGGGCAAATTATATTTTCTCCACTTTTTTTGTAAATCCCTTGGTCAATCCTTTCGTAGGCGTTTATAGCCTGTTTTCTGTGACGGACCGTCCATTCGTATCTTCTGGAGGTATAATCTCATTTCCTCTGGGTCAAATCGTGTATAAACGCTTTTATAGGACATGGGATGGAATTTTACTGGAAAGATGACAAGGATCAGGTATCTAGTTTTAGTTTTCGTGGGAGCTACTTTCTCATCTTCGCATTAGCTACACGTTCGTCGTGGTAAACTCTCCCCAAGAGAAACTTCAAATCCATGGACGACATTCGAGATGCCTTTGCGTGAAGCAAGTCCCATGCCAAGAGCATCAGAGTTCATGCGATTCCTTGCATCCTCAATCACGTTCATGGTTTGCTTGAGGGAGATTGGAGTGTTTTTTGATGAACATCGCATTGGATGCGTCAAGAAGGTGCCAGGGACGATTCAAACGGTTGGCGTTCCCGGGGAATTAAAACGTTCTAGCCCACAGAACGTTATGAATGTGCAAGAGATTCAATGTCAGCGTGAGTTTGGTTCGTGCTTCTGGTGTGCGGTCCCAAATGACTATTCAACTAGCGATAACCATCGAAGCTGAGGTTGCTCTCGCGGTACACACAATGGGATGCGGGGAGTGGACATCTCACGGGATTGCCGAGTCCTGCAACGATGCAGCGTTTTCCACTTCTAGTCAGCCACCTCCCTGCCTGGGGACCGTGACATCGCTACATCACTCTGGAGATCTTACACGGCTGCCCAGGACAAAAATTGATCTCACTGTGTTCACTGCGGAGGTGAAAGTTGAACCAGACGGGAAACTTGCGTCGAAATTACTCCGGTCTACAAAGAAGCAGCCACCATCGTGGCTGAAATATTCCTTGATCTATGTCAGTGGTTAAAACTGCTTGTCTTTCGCAATATTGGTTGATAGGGTGTATAAAGACCGGAAAAGAGGAATATGATCGAAGCGCTGCACATCAGAACGACCCAATAGGTATGTATGGCTCTATGTTCCAAGGACTCCGTGCCGATCTGAATGGGTTAGTAAACTTGATCTTGATGTGCATTTCGGCTGACCTATTCCCAGGGCCATGCACACACGTATATTCATTGTCTGTGATCATTTTGCTGTGGTATGCTTTTTGCCGACCTTGACTTCTAGGGCCACGCCACTGGACAAACGACAGGCATCGGTGGTCACATGGCTTCGTACTTCATTCCTACTGTAGAGCGTGAATCGATAGACTTGGTGTAAGCCACTTTCTTATAATGACGATCAACTGCTCATGATCCCCTAGTGATAGGAATGTTGCTAGTGAGTGTTTCTCTTTTGAAACTCGGATGGGGGTGGCTTATGCATTTTTTGGCGGAGTTTGGAATGAAGAGCTGTTATATATTGGTGGTTTCTTGTCTCGCGCCGTGTATGAGCTAGAGCTCTCCAAGATCCGAAATGCATGGGAAGGAGCAGCTGGGTTCGATGGTACTCCGGATTTTCGACCGCCAGCAGAGTTGCAATACACATTACATAAGCGCTTTCTTCACATCCTCAAATTCTTCGCTTTCCATCCTTCCACGCCCTCCGCAAAGGTTGCACGCTCACTAGAGGTGGCGTTCTTCGGGTCCTCCACCGACCCCGTGAGGCTTCTCTCTTCTGCTGGTGTTCGCCCTGCACCAAAAATCAAGCAATACGATCTGGACTTCGCCAAGTTCCTCAAGTATCTACCGGTGCTTCCCCAGTGTGTCGTTCAGGAGTGCCCACGTGTCATCCAGGCACTGCTTGACGACCACACGATATTGCCTATAACTCTCTTGGATGTCCTCCAAGACCTTCGTAAACATACTCTTACTCAAGAAGAGCTAGTCGCTTGTCTTCGGTGGTGGTTTAGTCAGAAGGATGTTTCAGCATACGACACTACTCAACTGTTGAGCGCAATCACCTTTTATGGTGCAAACGGATCTCCACTTCGGCTATCCTCAGTCGAATATTTCATTGGTTCGGAGTCTCTCAAAGCGCGTATCCCCTTGGATGGACCGCTTCCTGTATCCCTTATATCCCACGAGATCACCACGGAATTTGCTCTTGAGGATCTCATGAACTTCAACTGGAAAGAGTTCACTATTGCCGACTGGCTCCGACACATTTCACGACCAGATATCATGTTGGCTAATCCGAGATACGACTTCACCCGATCAATTCAATGGGCAGAGCGCATTCTAAGCATTCTTTCTGGCGTATGGACTCCACAGTTAGATAAGCTAGATCGTTTGGCGAAGTCCGTATTCACGAACAAGAAATGCGTTCCTACATCCCACGGACTCTGCTCCCCAGAGGAGTCATTCCTTTCCAGCACGAATATCACCTTGTTGCGGGATCTTGATCTACCAGTTGTTCGCTTCACCGCAGGGTCGGAAACTAAAGGAGATATGGAAGGCTTCCTGACATCCATCGGTGTCAGAAAACATATCCCTTCTGAGCTTCTCTTAGACAAGTGAGACGATGCAATATTCTACTGGTCTGGTCGCTCATTCAGTGCATATAGAATGGTCGACACCGGGAATTGGAGTATATCTGACCTGATCGGTTATCTTGTTCAGGTACAGAATACCCTAACTCGTGATGAACTCTCTAGGTTGGTGACATTCGCAGGTTTCCCTGAGGAAGGTACACGCGGAGACAGTGGCGAGAGACCCCGTTATTGCGCTACCGACCTCTACCCGCCTTTGGACATTTTCCGGCGACTCCAGCTGCCCTTGGTTGACTGGAATGGAAGATGGCAGAATGAATCAGATCAAGGTGAATGGTCGCTCCATTGTAAAAGAGCACAATTAACAACATACTGTATAGCTGAAATGCTGTATCGCCTTGGTTTACGTCGTTACCCGCCTCTGGAAGAAATCGTGATGCTCTCCAGTGCTGTGCCTGATGTCTCAGTCAGGGAAACAGCTTTCAAGTATTTGTGCGACAACCTTCAGTCGAAATATTCACATTACAATCAAGATAACTTTCGACATATCGCGTTCTTACCTGCGGAGAACGAGGATGGAACTTGTCTGGCAAAGCTGGGAGATGTACAAAGTTTTTATCCCACTCAACGTCCTGCTAATATACCATTCCAGGTGTTTTGGGGTACTCGGTGGAAGGCGCTTGGCTTTGCTGTCGTACAGGACTGTTATCGGAAAGCTCCCGTTGCTGAACTGGGAGTCCAGCAACATCCACCCACGTCCACACTTATACAGCTGCTGGGAACTACACCACCAACTAATGAAGGCACGGCTCGTCAATGGTTTGAATGTTTATGCGAATGTATCTCAAGTGGGTGATCATCCTTACTCTGCTCTGCATCCCACTCCAATAACTTCCCAGGCTTTTCGCAACTGGAGCTCACCAGACTCTCTGAGCTGCCTATTGTCCCAACAAGATCGTCTACTAGTTGGCAACAAATGGCTCCCTCCCGATGTTACTTGGGCGAAGGTACGAGAGATGATTTTCACACAAAGCTGTTCGTCTTCGTGGATTTCGGTTCCTCTGCGAACTGCTTTTTGAGAGCTTGTGGCTCGAAGAACGAGCCGTCTGTGAACGATATTGCAGAGAGCTTGTTAGAAGATCCAGAGCGATTCTATAATATCGCAGGAGGGTATGAAGGGTAGGTATCGCTAATTCACACGCATACCTGTGCTGGAACTCACCCGGGAAACAAGCTTTTTGGCTGAGCTGCGTGACCTTGCCTCTCAGAGCCGCCGCATTCCCAATATTACACTGAGCAAGATGATGTCTAGACCAATTTTACTCGGTACCTGTCGCAAGAAAGCCCGCGAAGGAGGAGAATATGAATACGAACACGCCTTGCGGAAACCTGCGGAGATTGTCATAGCCGACGATATCAACACCTACCAACTCTTCGCAGACACTATATTCGTGGCGCCACAGGACGGGCCCGGGCTAGAAAGTGTGTATGTGCTGTCGTCTTTAACTGTGTCTGTCTGAAGTCCTCAGGCTTCTATGTGTCCCTGGGGTGTCCTCGGTTGAGCGCCGTAGTCGCTGAAAATTATAAAGCGTTGAACGAGATTCGGGATCTTACGACATCTACTGAACTCCGAACACTGATCCTTCAGCGCCTTCCGTTATTCCTCCGCGAGTGCACCCATACCCAGTTCCGGGTTCCAGTCTCACTTCTCAAGGACGAGAATTTCGAAGTCAAGGTCTGCAAGAGCTTGGTCGTGTCCAAAACTCTTACCATCGGGGACAGTTGTACGACACGAAGTCAGAGCGTGTGGGCAGCTGCGAAGTGTGGCGAAGATGGGGGAATCAAATTGTGGCTCAATAGCGCGGAACGGGACATGTACGAGTGTGTTGATACGATTCGCCTTTACGGGTCTCGTTTCTGGTACTCATTGTTGCGTTTAAAAGAATTGCAACATCTCTATGTCGGCTATTGTTTGGAACGGCCAAGCTCAGCGACACTCTGCTCCTTGCGACAATTCTTTCCACGCCCTTGGAGATACTGAAACGAAGAGGATTCAATGGTCAGTTGTGTACACCTTCACCGTTAGAAGACGTCTAACGAGTCCATGCCTCTTCCTTAGTTGACAAGATTTCCAAACAACATAGACAGCAGCCAGAGGACTCGGAACTGACAGAAGAAGTTATTGACAGCCGCCAAGTGCGCCTGGCTGTGACAACCATCAACCCCATGTCCAAGCAGTCCGAGATAATGATCGGCCCTGGCATTGCTGCTGCAAATGCAAAGCCCTCAACTGATCGCCGCATGCCTGGTGCCTCCGGGACTCTGTCTGGGGATACCCCTTCGCCCATCCCGCTACATAATTCTGTAGACCGTGCATCAAATGCACCAAATAACGCTCGCGGTCCGATCCGGAACCTCGTACATCGGTTTATTCTGCGTAGGCGGGGCTCGGAGGCCACTCAAAGTGCTACATACCCACAGTATACACGGTATTTACAGCCCTGACCAACGAGTAGATTCCATATAATTCATTTACTTTTCAGGACTCCGCTTCAAGTAGTGCCTCAGAGTTACATACGTGAGTTTCGCGAACACTTTTCCTGGGATTGGTTAATGCATCTCTCAGGAGCAAATGTGAACATGGCAATGAATGCATGTACACCGGAAGGAGGGAGGCTCCTTCATCACCGCAGCGAGGTGGAGGATATCAAGGAGTTCCCGAGTTCGGGCTACTGTGATGTGTCTGGACGGGTGGGGAAATTGGAGCTTCGCGGTGAGTTTTTGAGATCCCCTCATTATCACACTGTTCATAGGAGGTGTCAGGCGAAATTGAACAGGTGAAAATCTTTACTACTGAAGGTAATTCATTTCCAACAGACAGTGGTTGTTGACATGAATCGGAAGGCACTGATGAATACTCGTTTCGTGTAGATGTTCCCGACCCCGACACGTTTGTGGACACCAAGCATGAAGTGCTCGCTCGTTTTGTCGATGTGCTCACACCTGTCGCTGAAATTTACGGACTCTCGCTGACGGTGCTACATATTTTCTGTGACGTTGCTGGAGGACCTATTGCGTTCAACCAGGGCGGAAATATCTTCCTTAACCTGAGATACTTTGAAGCGTGGCGTGAGTGGCTTTGATGGTGTGGCGAATAGTGTGCTGATGTTGAACTTCTCAGACGACCGGGACGTTCAGGACGGTGACCCACAGCAAGCCCAAATATCGTGGTATGTTCTGTTTCACATTCACTTCTCTCTTCTAGCATAGATAAGAGGGTCACATCGTCACATTCAGGTTCTTTACGCTCGCCCACGAGCTTGCGCATAATCTCATCAAGGAACACAATGCTGAACATGAGTTTTGGTTCGCGGCCATCTGCGAAGCACACGTCCGGAAATCATTGGAGCGCGCCAGATTTTGATTCCTACTAGGTCATGCATGGCGTTTGGACGATACATGTACCGCCTTCATCTATTCCATAACCCTTGATTGAATTCAAATACCGAGACTCCAGAGACCCTATGCTATTCATTGTGTGTATGAGCCGTAGACTGAGACATACTGGTTGGACAGTTGTAATCTCAGTCTGGATGTATGTCCGCGTCGTCGACACTATCGAGCCCCAAGCCCAGGTTAACTGAAATTTGTCCTTGTCCGGTTCGGATCCAACAACTGAGTCTTGGCTCTTCTCCTTGTCCTCAGAAGGCGGAGTTCCACCGGGCGCGGTAGTGTAAGGCATAAGTACACCTCATGCATTCCCACTTGCCTGGAGACCAGACCACGGTCTATGTTGCCACGTTGCCAGTGGGAGGCAAACCGTCAGCAGCACATATTTCGAACTCCGACGGTCCCCACTTCCGTAAATTCCGTTGTAGGCTTAGTACTAGTAGGCTCTCCAGGGTGCGCCAACACTGGCAAAGCTAATGGTTCCGCGACACAACATTGTGCAAGAACTAGATTCTTTCTTCCTCAACGGCCGGGTAAATATAAATGGCCGACTATCGGTCACATGGACCTGGAAACGACAATCCCACACGCCGCCTCGGTGTCATCTCTCTCTCCTTCCACACCTTTCCATCTACATATCTCTTTCACCTGTCATCCACTGGCACGAACGATTGCTCGCACCGTTCGAGGCTAGAATATCGTGCTTCTCGTCCACCTGGCTATCTGGTGTACCAACTTCTACATCCGGCTGGTGCTATTCTAGAAACCGCTCCCGTTGACTGTTGCGCTCTCGCGCTCTCGTCTTAGTTGTCTTTCCATCAGCATTTACTCTGGCGATTCTTTCCCAGGAATACATTGTTCACCTCAAGACGAACCGTCGTGTCCACGTTTTCCCCGCTCACCTCGCGACGTTGATTTTGCCTGGCAATTTAGCGAGCGTATCCGTAGGTTGTTTGAAAGTTTAAATTCCGTTCTCGATATCGTGTCCTCACATTGGTTTGACAATCTGTGAACAGGTGGCTATTGGAAGATAGCACGCACATCGTCCCCATCAAACCTTGGGATCAAACCATTGATACAGTGGTCGATGCTGCTCAGATGCCAAAGCTCCTCCAGCACCATTCCCCCATAATACGACTTCCTCTTGAAATATTAGCTTGCATCTTTAGATCATATGTGACCTGCTTGAGAGACTCTCCAAAACCGGATGGCGTGCTCTCGCATGGACCGTTTTGCCTCGTTCAAGTCTGCACCCTGTGGAGAGCTGTTGCGGAATCAGACCCTCGGCTTTGGACGTCCATTCACTTTTATTTTCTAGAACCACACGAAAGTCGTGAGGAAGACGCGCAAAGGGTCCAACTCGTGTTCGACTTACACTTGAAACGATCCGGCGTACTGCCGATCTCACTCATCTTCGCCGATCAACGTATATACCATTCCGACACAGAAGAACTCATTTCTTTACTTGTTGATCGACTTCAGACACATGCGCAACGGTGGAAGCATATCTCACTTGATCTGGCTGGTGATTACTTCCCCCTACTCCCCACATTTACGCCGTGCGACTTGTCCTCACTGGAACATCTCTGTATTAACAGCAACACCGTCGTGTTCGTGCGTTCCTTCATGCTCCACCTGGACTTGAAGTCTGCCGCGAACCTCAAGTCGTTTAATTACAGCAGACCAGATCTTCAGTGGAGGAGAATTTCCACCTCCCTTGGGCACAGCTTGCGGAGGTATCGTTTGAATTTGCCCCACACTATCGGGGGAACTTTACCGTTACACCATATCGACGACTCATAGGCCTCGCCTGGTGTCAAAGCATCACCACTTGCTCCTTGGGCATTGATCGACCTCCGCCTTTTGGCATAAGCAGGGTCATTACTTTGCCCTGTCTTAAAACGCTCCGTGTCCGTCGACTCTCCCCATACGCCCACGCGAGTGGCGCGCTTCATCCTCTCATCCTGCCTCAACTCCAAACACTCGTCATTGACGCATCCAACCTCGTCATTCGGAACCAACGCTGGCACGAGCGCACATTTTCAGACCTCTTGGCACGCTCTGGGTGTAGCCTTCTCCATCTTTCCATTCAAGACGTCGATTTTCCAAATGACGAGCTCGTGCGCTGTCTCGCACTATCACCCGCGCTTACGTCACTTCGTTTCATCCCTTGTTCGCGATCACAGGATATAAGGAGCGTCGTTCGTGAGATGGACGTCTCAGGCACTCCGACGGGTGGTCGGACTCGAATTCGAAAGCGTAGACAAGAGCACGTTGACGATGTTGGTCCGCTCGTACCACAACTACGCGAGATCACGTTGGCAAGTTCAGTGGAGGGATATTTGGAAGTGATGATGATGATGATTCGTTCGCGAGTAGGTCCCCATACGCTAGCCACGCTCCGGCGTGCACAAGTGGTGTTTGTTGATCTGTGGCATGACATGGACGCGATCCGGGTCCGTGGTTCAGGGGATCGGGATCTGTCGGAGAGAGTTGCGAGTTTCCGGGCTGAGTTGGCGCGGTGGGTGGACGAGAGCAGGAACGAGAACGGGCAAGGGTTGGAGGCGTCGGTGGTTGTGGATTCGCCTTACCTCCCCGAGTACATCGACGTTCAGTAAGGGTAAGGTTCGCCCCGTGTATCACTCACGTGCTGTACTGTACTAGAAGATCTCGTACTCGACAAGGATTCATCTATTGGGAACTCATAGGGGCGAGAAGTGCACACGAGGGTGTACAGCCTAGACATTGGGCTGAGTACGTCAAAAGAGATCTTTAGTACATACTTGATGCTCGTGGGTGTGCCCTGAATGGGCTAGCACTCAATGGGCGTCCTTTGGTACATAGGATGAGCGGATCGGATTGTTGTGGCGGACCAGCTCCAAGAGCTTTAATGCAGCTACCCCCTCCCGAAATATTGATTTACACCATGCCTCAATGCTGCATCACACGGGTTTGCAGGCTTTGGAGGGCAGCGGTTGCGGAAGACCCTCATCTCTGGACATCCATTCAGATGATGTTCCGAGGGTCAAAACCCCATATTCAAGTTTGACCTACACTGGAAATGGATCGGGCACGAAGCTGAGCGTGTGCACAGCGTTGGAAACGTACCTTGTCTAGTCCGATGTATTAGCCACGCCACCGATTTATTGATCAGGGCGGACGACTATCTCAGCAGTTCAGGCACCTCGCCAGTGTCAGGAGGCATCACCACTTGCACCATGGGCATCGATGGACCGACCACCCGCCTTTCGGCATAAGCCGAACCATCGCCTCTTCATACACCAACTGCAAACTCTCCAAATACACGCATTCCATCTCGTTATCCGCAGATAATGCTCGCACCACAGCAAATTTTCAGGTCTTTCGGAACGCTGGGGGTGTAGCCTCCTCCGTCGTCTTGCACTCTCACCTGCCCTCACGTCATTTCCCTGCTCGCGATCATCTTGAAATTTATAGGCGTCTCACGGGGCGATCGAATTCTGACTCGAGAACGTAGAAAAGGACACGTTGCACATGCTGGGTCGCTCGTATCGATCCGGAAGAGCTGATGATGTTTCGTTCGCGCGTAGGTGGTCTTTTTTTATCTGTGGCACGGTACAAACGCCATTTGCGTCTGTGGTGGAGGAGATCGGTTGGAGAAGGTTGCGAGTTTCCGGGATGAGTTGACGCAGTGGGTGGAGAAGAAGAGGGATGAGAACGGGCAAGAAAATGAGGACAGGTTGGAGGTTGTGGATTCACTTTACCTCCCCAATTATATCGAGTTGAGGAGGGCTCGCACATATCCCCGCTCGCAGTGTAAGTGACGTCGGGGAATGCTTGCCTCTCTACAGACCGTCATAAGTAGTTATGAGGATGGTCTCCCTGTGTCTTCATTGAAGTTGGACTTCTTCACGTACGTACCAAATGGGCTGACGGAAGGTAACGAGGGTGACCTTGCAGGGTTCCTAATGACACGTTTGCGGGATCGTAGTTAGCTAGAGAGCAGTGTTGTGGCAAACCCCGCGGCCACTTTCCTCATACCAAGTTGCCCTGGGATGAGTCACACCAACTCTTCACGTCCATCCTCCTTAAATCGACATGCGGCAGATGCTCTGTCGTTGATCCCCGTCATGTCCCACCTACCTTCCGACGTTAATCTTTCGCCGATCGATCCTACGAGAATACTTGTCAGTCTCTGAGCGATCTCTCATGATATCATGCACTCATGTTAGCCTGACAGCCTGAGGCAAGGCAACCGCCAGGCCATATACCAATCGTACCTACCAAGGTTCAGGATCAATCCATCAACACCATCGCGCTGCGCTTAACGAAAGAGGAGTTTGAACATATGGCGCGTCGTTCTGCAGGACAGGTTGTCCCACCCATCACGGTCGAGCCTACCAATCGGCTTCAAGAGCTCCTCCAACGCCGCTCCCCTGTGACACGCCTCCCGCCCGAGATATTGGCTCACATCTTTGAACTTTATGTGGTCCGCTTATCGGAGTTGACGTCCGACAGCGTCCCTTCCCAGGGACCGTTCTGCCTTACACAAGTCTGCACCCTTTGGAGAGCGGTTGCGGAATCAGACTCTCACCTCTGGACATCCATCCACTTTTATTTTCCAGAATCACAACAAAATCGTGAGGAAGACGTACCGAACATCGAGCCAGTCTTCGACCTGCATTTGAAACGCTCCGGCGTATTACCGATCTCACTCACCTTCACCGATCATCGCATGTACCATTCCGCCACGGAAGATCTCATCTCTATACTTGTTGATCGACTTCGGACGCATGCACAGCGTTGGGAGCGTATCACACTCTACATGTCATGCGCTTATTTCCCCCTACTGTTCACGTTTACACCGTGTGACTTGTCCTCTCTGGAACATTTTGATATTAGCGGCGACGTGCTTGGACGTCAACCCATGGTGGTTTGCTTAGATTTGGAATCCGCCACGAACCTCAAATCGTTTGCTTATAGCGGGCCGGGGCAATCGGCGGATGATGGAATTCACCTCTGCTGGGAGAACCTTGCAGAGGTAGCATTCGAGTTTGTCCCACATAATGGGCCGAGTTTTACCATGGCTCGTCAATTCAGAAACCTCGCCCAATGTCAAAACATAACCACTTGTTCCCTGGGCATCGATCGCACGCCCTGGCAGCTGAACGGTGGTCAGTTCATTACTTTGCCCCACCTCCAAACGCTCCGGGTCCGTCGACTCTCCCCCTACGCTCAAGTACGTGGCGCAATCGACCTTCTGATTCTACCTCAGCTTCAAACACTCGAAATTGACGCATCTTTCCTCATTGCTTGGAATCAACGCTGGCATAACCGCCACTTTTCGAGCCTCTTGTCACGCTCTGGGTGTAGCCTCCTCCATCTCTCCATCCAAGATGTCGGTTTCCCAAACGACGAACTCATGCGCTGTCTCGCCCTCTCACCCTCGCTCACGTCATTCCGTTTCATCCCTTGTCCGCGATCGCAGAATATCAGTGATGTCATCCGTGAGATAGACGTCTCACGCATCCCGACGAACAGTCAGACCCTAGAGCATGCAAACACTGGTCCGATTGTACCGCGGTTACGCGAGATCACGCTGGCGAGCTCGGTAAAAAAATATTTAGACCAGATCCTGAGGATGTTTCGTTCGCGTGTAGGAGCGCGTGCACGTGCTGCGGGGGTAGCCACACTCCGACGCGCCGACGCCGTCTTTTTTGACTTGTGGCATATCACGGATATGAATCGGTTAGAGAGAGTTGCCAGTTTCCACGCGGGCCTGGCACGATGGTCTACGAGCATGGACAAGGAGAGAGACCATGAGAACATGTTGGAGACATCGGTGGTCGTAAATTCGCCTTACTTACCTGAGTACATCGACGTTCAGTAAGGTCTACACCCTATCTCTCCTCCTAGCTACCCAATGTAACCTTGTTTCCACGGTTTCATCAGAAGTGGGTAGCGGGCAGGTCGTGATGAATTACGCAATGCTTGATCCATCCAGTTCTAATTTTACCAGGTGGCCGCGAGGACACACATGGATACACTGACGACAGGATCGAAAGAATCTATGGCAGTGGTACCTGTGGTTGGACCCTGAAACCGCATACTTTTTCGGCAGTCTCGCATGGGATGTTGGAAAAAGCGACCGTCGGCATGAGGTAGAGAAGGGCGACAGTTTGTATTTGGGGTACCTGCCCACATGGACTGCCCGACAGCAGCGGGTATCACTAGGTCCTGTCTGGCTTGTGAAAGACGTCCATCTCCAAAACATCACTGTGAGGATCGAAACTTGCCTCAGTCAGCCCGTTCAAATGCTATGTAACGTCAAGCATCAAGGTATGTATATTGACAAGATAGGGCTATAGCCGATTCGCAGGAAGGGGGAACAACTTGATGCCGGTGAGTCAGCGCGATTTGATGGCAGGCGAAAAGCCCTGCGGAACCTCATGCGGGGAAATGCACACCGTCGGTCGGTCTATTAAAACCCCAAAAACGGGCCCCGCTGGTCGCATTCAGTCCCTGCTATCGAACTCGGTGTTCGAGTCAGTTGAGCGATCGTGTTGACCTCCGAGTCTCACTCACTGGCGATGAATGTACCCCAGACTGACCGCAGGATTGCACGAGATGGTGTACTGGTGAGTGTCTTTGTATCTGTAGCGTCCGTTGGGGTAGCTGTGTTGAGTTACGTTGGTCCCACAGCCGAGCAAAAGTGCTCACGCAGGTCACAGTGATTACGACCACCAAGGCACACGATCCCACCTTGCACCTCCACTGCGTCCACCGCAGTGTCGACGTGGCGACGATGCCCATAGCGAATCACCACCTACTACAAAAGAGACGGTACGGGTGAAAAGGGTATCGCAAATGTCACAACAGCGCACAGCAGTACACCACATGCCACCCGAGATACTCGGTATCATCTTCGAACACTGTCTCGACGAGCATGTGCCGTCCCGGGCGGTGCTCTCGGATCCCCCACTCCTCCTTGGCCGCGTGTGCAGTTACTGGCGCTCCATTACCAAGAACACTCCTCGACTTTGGACTTCTCTCTCCCTGAGATTCCTCGAAACTAACGTCGATCGATCGCGCGACGGTGTCAAAGTCGCCACCGCCGTCGAAACATGGCTCCACCGATCCCACCCCTTCCTGCTCTCTATCGCCTACACCGACAACCGTATCTTCCAAAAAGACACGGAAGACGTCGTCAGCTGGTTGCTCTCTCGCATCCGTATGCATGCACCACGATGGAAAGCCATTCATCTCAAACTCTCCTCAGATTACTTTCTCCAGCTAGATGTCCTCTCTTCGTGCGCTTTTACCTCTCTCACTTCGTTTTCCGTGCACATCGATCACATGGGGTGGCGTCGCAGCCTGCTCTCGCTCCGCTTCGATCTCACCCAGGCAGACCGGCTGAGCTCGCTGGCATATACAGGGCCAGACCATGTCATCCGGGAAGACATCCTCGTCGACTGGGCACGTCTTACATCCGTCGCGTTCTCGTATGACATACACGAAGCAGGAGGCGAGAGCTCCACTCTCCCCCGTCATTTTACGATGCTGGCACTGTGTCAGAACCTCACTGAGCTCTCGATTGGATTGAGCGCCACGCTAGCGCAACACTTGCACCAGCTGGATGCGATGGCGCAGTGGCAGACAATGATCCCAGTGATTGAACTGCCCAAGTTGAGAACCCTTCGCGTACGACGGCTGAGCCGGAACGCTCATGCATGTGCCTTCGTCGATGCATTGCGACTTCCCCAACTCTCGGCGCTGCACATTAATAGCGCTGTCCTCCTCAGCTGGGATATGCCATTATCGCACCGGGACGTACACCCACCCCTGCTGCAGACGCAGTGGTGGCATGGTCACCACTTTTCTGCCCTCCTTGATCGCTCTGAGTGTCACCTCCACACGCTCCACATCCGTGACGTCGATATATCCCCTTTGGAGCTTGCGCGTCTGCTCACGTCTCCGAGCACCTCTCCTACCCTCTCTGTCTTCACGTTCGAGCCTTGCCCAAGGTCGTATCCTTTTTCGGAGGTTCTTACACATTTCGTTTCGGCTCCCGATCCCGTATCTGCATCCGCGCCGAGTTCCAGCCTCAGTTCCGGTTCGCACCCCAGTCAGAGCCCCGCATCCTCTCCCTGCTCACCTTCCTTCCCATCGCTCACCCAACTTCGCCTCGGCTGCGCCCACGAAGCCCACTTGGACCCCATCGCTGACCTCATCGAGGCCCGAACGGGCGACCGCGCAACACACGCGAGCGTCCTCCCCCTGTCAGTCTTTGAGCTCGTCTTTTACGACTTTGTGTACAGTCACGGCCATTGTGGACGGCGGCAGCCGTGGCGCAAGCTGTGTTTCGATGCGTTTAGAGAGCGGGTGTTGAGGTGTGCGCGCGAGGGCGGGGTAGATGTGGACATACGGGTAGAGAGGCCGTACGAGCCGGTGTATCTATCGATGCCTTGAGGCTGGGTGGCGTGGGTGGAGAGCGGGCGGTGATGAAGGTGTTGGTGGTCCGTTCCTCTTGTTCTGTTATTTAATTGCTTTATATATATATTTTCACCTTTATTTTTTGTTCGGACACATATATCTGATATCTGCACCACTGTTTCGGACAGATTTGAAGCATTACTAGGATTCTCACGTCTAACGCTGGAAGAGATAGAACTGTTGTGGAGGAAGTCGAGCCTGAGGCGATGGAGAAGTGATCCACAAGTGGCGCCTGCTGTCTCCATCGTGGCTGCCGAGCGGCGATGATGATGATGCCATATCATGAAATCATCAAGGAGACACGGTGGGCTCGATGGCCAACATGGAATCAACGACTCGTCATATAGCAACTCAATAAAATCTTAATAGTAACAGTCACGGCAGGGATCTTGACCAAGATCAGGTCGTGGTATCTCACCGAACATGACCTCTAAGAGCTTATCAACATGTCATGTCTAACAATTGATCGTACATATTCGGGCACGCGACAACATAACATACATGAGGCTACAGGGATGGCATGGAGAGACTTTTATCCCTCCTATGTTGAAAAAGTGTTGTTCCTGTGATCACCAGCCAAGTTTAGACTGCGCTCGTCGCGACACAGACCAAGACTTACGTCTGGGCGAATCCAACGCGTTTACCGTCTGCGTCGAATGCCTGCACAACGTAGTCATCAGTGTGTGCCTTCCCAAGGACGAGATGCTACTGACGGAATAGTACCTCTCCAAGAACGTCATTCCGAGAACGAAATCGAAACCCCTTCCACTCGACCTGCCAAGGTGGCTAACTGTACCGTACCGTTTCTCAGGAACTCCACCCAATGCTAAGCTCTGCTCCGCTGGGAATAGCTGAGCAGCGACGTCCATACTGAACACCCGACCAGCCATCGTGAAGTTGAGAGGCTGCATGTACGTGATGGAGGAAGGGGGAATTTCTAAGAGACCTGTTAAATCATTCATGTTGGCTCCTGGGATTGCGTTCATATATACCGAAAAGAAGTCGTTCGCGAGGAGGACCACTGTTAGATACAATGTTATCACTAGTGAGGGAGTATGTAAAGGAGACATACGCGGGTTGCTGGTGTCTACGATTCCAGGGGTCGAAGTCTGGATGACGGCATTGTTGCCGTACGTGCATAAAGTGACGTCGAAGCCCCAGTAACCGAAAGCTAGACCACTTTTCGTCACAGGGACCCATGTGAGCTCGCCCTCGTACTGTACGCGACGCATTCTCAGCACGAGCTAACAAGGCACAATACAAGAGTCGTATTCATACCAAGCTCGAATCAGTGCCTCCATAAGTCAATGCTCCAGCTAAGTATCTCAGTTTACTGGTGAACAACGATTAGACATGGAATACTCACTCGCGTCACTGTCGTTCGTCGGAGGGGTAAAGTAAACACCAAGTATTTGATTCTTGATGAATCCCTGCGACACAAGGTTATTCATCACCGTTGGCATCGTCACATTGTCCACTGTGACACCATGGGGTGCCAAACCGAGGATACCATTGGCGGGTTCAAGAGGGAGAGACACATTGAAAATGGATTGGGAGACGATGACGAGGTTAGGCGCGAGAGTCACTTGATCAAGATCTGCTTGTTGTTAATGATGAGGTACGATAATAGTTGCAATGTCCATACACTCCAATGCATCGAAGGGGTCCCTCAAGTCCCCATGATGAAAGATATTCACAACTTCTTTTGTGGGGATAGTGGTGGACGTTTCAACATACGGAATGCCTGCACTGTGACAGAAATAGTACGCACTGTGAGTCCAATTGATCCTCCCTACTCACCCACATGAAGTGAAGGAGGAACCGGTGTTAACAATGAGGTTATAGTACGTCGGAGGGTTGCCGATGCCGACCTTTGTCGTATATGCACTATAATATCCTAGGCTTGTTACAGGCACAGGAGTCGGTCCATCGTCTGTACGGTGCTTCAAGAATGCAGCACGAGCACGGCCTGCGTCGGGGGATCCCTTGAGATACGCCCCACTTCCCCGAAGCTTCGTCAGTGGAATAGTAATCGACGAAGAGGCAGAGGTCGCGAGAAGGATGACGGAGAGTGCAACAAACGACTTCATGTTGAATATTGAGAAAGGTGGGTGGAGTATACCGCCGTCTGTTGAATTTTTATACTCGCTGTGAGAAGCAGGTGCGTCAAGGCTGTACACTGGCAGACATGCGGTGTCACTACATAGAAACCGTATGCGAAGGGGTGTTTTAATGAAGGTTGGTGACAGTTTCAGATTGTCAACGTCACAGGTATGGATTGGGAGAGAACTGACGCGAGACGCGAGCATTATGGCCAATGCCATCCATTTCCGGGAGAAGATAGACTGGTGGCCAACTACTATCTTGTTCCAGTCCTAGAGTGTCACGTTAGTGTGAGCCATCGCTCGTTAGATGAGCCTACAATTACTCCGCTCGCTGCCATGCTATGCGACACGTCATGTGATCTCAAACAATCTTGGGATAGGCTGTCGGATGATAACGAGTCGATCGAGTGATTGTCACCAGACCATCTATGAGGCAAAGGCAAAGGAACGTCCCCCTCATTATTTTGGATCGACACGTCGACAAATGTACTCACGATGAGCATCTCCTGGAACGTAGGTTTCCCTCTGCAAGCCATCAATATGAAAACAGAGTGTTTGATGGGCTTGAGGATGGTGCTTGCCACGTCATGCATTGGAGTGACGGGTATCTGTGTAGATAGGTGGCATGGATCATGTAGTACCGGGCGAGGTCGGACCGCGACACCAGGTGGAGGGCTCGCGTTCAGAGGGTTTTGGGACACTCAGAGCTGATGTGCTGACACCCCGCTGACGTCCTGGATCTCCGGGGGTTTCCAGAGATGCAATCCAAACGTCTGGTTCGAGACTAGTAGATGTGGAGGTCTGTGAGATATATTAGCTCAACTTGTAGCTCTCACTGATGAAGCTTGAAGCGTCAATGCCCCTTGAGATCTGAGGTGCCATTGGTGACAATTTTGATCAAGTCACCGTGCCAAACATACTAGACCAGGCATCACGCCATGAAGGGAGTTGAGAGCTAGACTCGTTGCCAGACCTGCTTCGCTTCGTGCATTACGGTGGTATTGTATTCGATGAAACTAGAACAAACGAGCGTTGGTATAGTAATTTGCAATAAAGTCCATCGAAAAGAATGACTTAGTCGGTCTCCATTTCATCCTCAGATTGTGGATACATTAGCCTGTAAAATATAAACATCAGTCATCGGAAAGAGTTAAAGAAAGACAAACGTCACACGTATCGAACTGAACTGGTTCCACTCTATAGCCCCATGCAGCAACTCCAGCAAGATCATCGGCGAGCTCGTTATAAACGTGGTTGATGCGCCAGAATGCGATTCGAACACCATATTCGCGGTCATATTTGTTGACAGCGGCATCGAGACTCTGAAAGAGATCGAGATTCTTGGGTCTCTTTCCTGACGAGTTGCGCCATCCTTTGCTCTGTTCAGACAGATGGGAATGGCAATTTGGAAAACTTGAGCGTGACTTACCTTCCAGGCAGGGACCCACTCAGTCATGCCCAACACATCATACTCCGAGTCGGACGTGATGACCCACGTAATCTTAATGTCCGACTCCACTCCTCGTGCGCCTCTCTGCCCTGACGCTTCTCCTTCGGGTGCTCTTCCCGCTCGGCGAGCTTGCGAATGCCATGAATCGCAGCAAAAGGAGCTCTGCACGCTGGGACGTGCGAACAAAGGAAGGGTCGATGTCGTCGTCGACGGGAATAGACCATTGCATCAGCATCGGGTTTGTACCAATCGCGATCCCAATACCAGCCGTCGCGTTCTCCTGGCCATTTCCCAAACATGCACCGTCAATCAACACGACCTTGTAATAATGGCAAGGGTTGGAAGGCGGTTCGTTGTCGTTGACCGGAGCGTAACGGTTTCGACGGCGCGCAGCTTCTGCTGTATGGTACTGCCTCGCGGTGCAGGCGCAGCAATAGGCTAGGAAGCGGTCGCAACACCAACAGTCAGTCGTGGAGGAGGAGTTCTGTGGACATGCTATGGGTGTTCTCACAAAAGATGAGACGATGCCCGACGACGTCTTGACAACGTTCTGGGTCTTTGAGGGCACGACGGATGGCGAGCATGAGGGAGATGGTTCAAGTTGAGGACAAAGAACTGGGGATGCGGTCGAACGCGTGACGGTCTCAATTTATTGTAAGGTGGCGCCGAGTTCTAGATGTACCTGGCCGAGTGTGAAGAGTACTGTCACCATTTCACATACACAACGATGAGTGAGTGACATATACGTACAATGTCACTGCCCTTCTGTATGCAGAGGTCGTTCCGAGAGTTGGTCGATAATCTCGGTGGGCTTTTTCGAGCCCAAGTTGCTGAGGTTTCACACGATGGACGATGAAAGCGGGGAGACGTGTGGTTCCAAATGACTGTCACGGTATTGATAGCTATTTTGTCGGGATAATGTTGAGCTGCATCCTCATTGGTGCAGGGTGCATTGGTATTCTGCGAACTAATATCTAGGATGACGAGCTGGTGCTCATGGCACTACTCGAAGGAAAACGATGATGATGATGCCATATCATGAAATCACCAAGGAGACATGGTGGGCTCGATGGCCAACATAGAATCAACGACTCGTCATATAGCAACTCAATAAAATCTTAATAGTAACAGTCACGGCAGGGATCTTGACCAAGATCAGGTCGTGGTATCTCACCGAACATGACCTCTAAGAGCTTATCAACATGTCATGTCTAACAATTGATCGTACATATTCGGGCACGCGACAACATAACATACATGAGGCTACAGGGATGGCATGGAGAGACTTTTATCCCTCCTATGTTGAAAAAGTGTTGTTCCTGTGATCACCAGCCAAGTTTAGACTGCGCTCGTCGCGACACAGACCAAGACTTACGTCTGGGCGAATCCAACGCGTTTACCATCTGCGTCGAATGCCTGCCCAACGTAGTTATCAGTGTGTGCCTTCCCAAGGACGAGATGCTACTGACGGAATAGTACCTCTCCAAGAATATCATTCCGAGAACGAAATCGAAACCCCTTCCACTCGACTTGCCAAGCTTATTAACTGTACCGTACAATTTCCCAGGAGCTGCTTTCCGTGCCGCGCTCTGTCCCGCTGAAAGTAGCTGAGCAGCGGGGTCCATGCTGAACACCCGATCAGCCATCGTGAAGTTGAGATGCTGCATGTACGTGATGGAGGAAATGGGGATTTCTAAGAAACCTGTGTGTGAATCTATGTCAGCCCCTGGGATTGCGTCCATATATAGCGAAAAGAAGTCGTCCGCGAGGAGGAAGGCCACTGTCAGATACAATGTTATTACTAGTGAGGGAGTATGTGAAGGAGACATACGCGTGGTGCCAGTGTCGACGACTCCAGCGGTCGAAGTCTGGATGATGCCGTTGTCGCCATATGAGCAGAAAGTGATGTTGACGCCCCAGAGATGGGAAGCTGGCCGTGTCTCCGTCACAGGGACCCATGTGAGCTCGCCCTCGTACTGTACGCGACGCAATCTCAGCACGAGCTAACGAGGCACAATACAAGAGTCGTATTCATACCAAGCTCGGATCGGTGCCTCCATAAGTCAATGCTCCATCTAAGTATCTCAATTTACTCGTGAACAACGATTAGACATGAAATACTCACCCATGCCATTGCCATGATTCGTCTCAGGGGTAAAGTAAACGCCAAGTACTTGATCCTCGATCAATCCCTGCGATGCAAGGTTATTCATCACCGTTGGGATTATCACATCAATGCCCGGTGAAAGGGTTCCCTGTGTGAGACCGCGGGGTCCCAAACCGAGGATACCATCGACGGGTGCCAGTGTATTAAAACCAGAAGAATAATTTGCATCCCCAATGTATTGGTCGGTGATGACGAGGTTAGGCGCGAGAGTCACTTGATCGAGATCTGCTTATTGTTAATGATGAAGTACGATAATAATTGCAATATCCCTACATTCCCTTCCAGTGAAGTTGCCACTCCCATAGCCGACACTCACAACTTGATCTATGGGGATACTGGTGGACGTTTGAACATACGGAGTGGTGGCACTGTAACAGAAATAGTATGCACTGTGAGTCCAATTGATCCTCCCTACTCACCCACACCAAGTGTCGGAGGAACCGGTGTCAACAATGAGGTTATAGTACGTCGGAGGTTTGCCGATGCCGACCTTTGTCGTATATAGACTCTCTCCTAAATTTGTTGCAGGCACAGTAGTCAGTCCATCGTCTGTACGGAGCTTTAAGAATGCAGCACGAGCACGATCTGCGTCGGGGGATCCCTTGAGATACGCCCCAGTGCCCCGAAGCTTCGTCAGTGGAATAGTAATCGACGAAGAGGCAGAGGTCGCGAGAAGGATGACGGAGAGTGCAACAAACGACTTCATGTTGAATATTGAGAAAGGTGGGTGGAGTATAACGCCGTCTGTTGAATTTTTATACTCGCTGTGAGAAGCAGGTGCGTCAAGGTCGTACACCGGCAGACATGCGGCGTCACTTCATACGTAGAAGCCGTATGCGAAGGGGTGTGTTTTAATGAAGGTTGGTAAAAGTGTCAGATTGTCAACGTTACATATATGGATTGGTAGGAGAGATCCACTAACACGAGCATTATGGCCAATGCCATCCATTTCCGGGAGAAGATAGACTGCTGGCTGACTACTATCTTGTTCCGAGGGGTCCGGTGAGAGTCAGACCCCAGATCCATGAGTCCCTTCAGCCATTTGACTTCATTGGCGTTGAAATGTTAACGCTATAATTCTTATATCCCGGCAGTCCTAGAGTGTCATGTTAGTGTGAGCCATCGCTCGTTAGATGAGCCTACAATTACTCCGCTCCGAGCTGCCATGCTGTGCGACACGTCATATGATCTCAAATAATCTTGGTCGTACCTCTCAAGTTTCAACACCATTATGGAACGGGATGAGGGGCGTTCCGCCTCGAGGATGTTTAAATATTATGTTTGAATGCCATAGGTGGAGTATGAAGTTATGTTGTCACGCTGTGCTCCACACTCCCCCACAACAGAAACGGAGGATCAGACCAAAACAGTCGCGAAGATTGACGAGAGAAGAACGAGGTAGTGCTTTAGTGAATATATCTGCAAAATTAAAAGACGAACGAATATCAATACGTTTGACGCGAGAGAAACGGACGTGGTGGCGAACGTGCAAATATTTTGTTTCAACGTGACACATCCGCGAGTGTCTCCCAGCACCCGGAGTCGGATGATAACGAGTCGATCGTGATCGTGATTCGTCACCAGACCATCTAGTACGAGGCAAAGAAACATCCCTCGTTATTTTGGATCGACACGTCGAGCATCTCCAACGTAAGTTTCCCTCTGCAGGCCATCGATATGCAACAGTGTCAGATGGGCTCGAGGGTGGTGCTTTCCACGTCATGCTGAGGCATGTTTTGGGATGACGGGCGTTTGGGTAAATAGGCGGCATGGATCATGTGGTATCGGACGACATCGGACCACGACATCAGGTGGAGGGCTCGTGTTCGACGGTTTTGGACATTCGGGGCTGATGCACTGACACCCCCCTGACGTCCTGGGTCTCCGGAGGTTTCCAGAGGTGCGATTCAAACGTCTGGTTCGAGACTAGTAGATGTGGAGGTCGGTGAGATATATCAACTGTCCTTCGATCAACGCTGAGCTATTCAGTGGCATTCACCACTAGAACAGGACTTCTTGGATTTGGTGGATAATCGATGCATCGACGAGGAACGGGCAGTCATGAGCTCAACTTGTAGCTCCCAATGATGAAGCTTGAAGCGTTAATGCCTCTTGAGATCTAGGAGGTGCCATTTGTGACAGTTTTGAATCTTGATCAAGTCACCGTGCCAAACAAATTACCGAGTATTTGACCAGTCATCACGCCATGAAGGGAGTTGAGGTGGCCAGACTTGCTTCGCTTTGTGCATTACGATGGTATTGTATTCGATGAAACTAGAACAAACGAGTGTTGGTATGGTAATTATTTGGGAAGTAAGTACAATAAAAGTCCATCGAAAAGAATGACTCAGTCGGTCTCCATTTCATCCTCAGATTGCGGATACATTGGCCTGTAAAATATAAACGTCAGTCATTGGAAAGAGTTAAAAAAAGACAGACGCTACACTTACTCAAACTGAACTGGTTCCACTCTATAGCCCCGTGCAGCAACTCCAGCAAGATCATCGGCGAGCTCATTATAAACGCGGTTGATGCGCCAGAATGCGATCCGAACACCATATTCGCGTTCATATTTGTCGACAGCTGCATCGAGACTCTGGAAGAGATCGAGATTCTTGGGTCTCTTTCCCGACGAGTTGCGCCATCCTTTGCTCTATTCAGACAGATGAGAATGGCAATTTGGAATTTGAGCGTGACTTACCTTCCAAGCAGGAACCCACTCAGTCATGCCCAACACGACATACTCCGAGTCGGACGTGATGACCCACGTAATCTTAATGTCCGACTCCTCGTGCGCCTCTCTGCCCCAGTGACGCTTCTCCCTCGGGTGCTCTTCCCGCTCGGCGAGCTTGCGAATGCCATGAATCGCAGCAAGGAGCTCTGCACGCTGGGACGTGCGAACAAAGGAAGGGTCGATGTCGTCGTCAATGGGGATAGCCCATTGCATCAGCATCGGGTTTGTACCAATCGCGATCCCAATACCAGCCGTCGCCTTCTCCTGGCCGTTTCCCAAACATGCACCGTCGACGAACGCGACCTTGTAATAATGGCAAGGTTTGGAAGGCGGTTCGTTGTCGTTGACCGGAGCGTAACGGTTTCGACGGCGCGCAGCTTCTGCTGCATGGTACTGCCTCGCGGTGCAGGCGCAGCAATAGGCTAGGAAGCGGTCGCAACACCAACAGTCAGTCGTGGAGGAGGTGTCCTGTGGACATGCTATAAGTGTTCTCACAAAAGATGAGACGGTGCCCGACGACGTCTTGACAACGTTCTGGGTCTTTGAGGGCACGACGGATTGCGAGCATGAGGGAGATGGTTCAAGTTGAGGACAAAGAACTGGGGATGCGGTCGAACGCGTGACGGTCTCAAATTTATTGTAAAGCGGCGCCGCGTTCTAGATGTACCTAGCCGAGTGTGAAGAGTACTGTCACCATTTCATATACGCAACGATACGTACAATGTCACTGCCCTGCTGTATACAGAGCTTGTGGATCATCTCGGTAGACTTTTTCGACCCCAAGTTACTGGGGTTTCACACGATGGATAATGACGTGTGGTTCCCAAATGACTGTATTGATAGGTAGAGTCGTTTGTCGGGATGTTGAGCTGCATTTTCATTGGTGCAGGGTTTTTGGGTGCATGGGTATTCTGCGGACCAATATCGAGGATGACGAGCTGGTGCTCGAAGGAAAAACATGTAGTACTACGATCGGTTCGGAAGTCGGCTATCTTGATCAACAGGTCTGCCAAATTTGCTGTTGCCTCTGATCTGACACAAGCTACTGGCACTAACTCTTTCCTCGTCCGAGCGTCTGATTTATCTGCGATTCGGTAACAAAAATATAATTTCACGCGTTGATAGTACATCCTGCTGCCATATGTTGATCAAGAACAGCGGATTGATACGAGAGCGGGACGCAACGGGTCAGATGCATCTGATGTGACTGATGCTCGATCAGGATTCTGGATGAATGACGTATTAGTACTCAGGCAACGGCGCTTATTTTATGATTGCTATAAAGACCATCGAGAACGACACATTGGTCATGCGGAGTACGCCTGGAAGCGGTCCCACTGCAACTGAAATACATAAGTTGTAGGAGAGAGGTCAAACTGGGCCGACGTACACCCGTAAGTTTTACGCAAGTGTCTATCCCCTCGCAGGCATCCAAGTCACGTCTGGTTGAACCGAGAAAAAGATGAGTCAGTGGTAACCCCAACCCTAGTCTAAACGACTACCATAAAAGGAGAGTAGTAGTGTCGAAGAAAGGTGACTCGGTTGATCGCCCAATCTGGCAGTCCCGGCAGTGGCACTCCTCACTCACTCCTACACAGCAACGACTCGCTCTGACCCCTTCCACAGGTGCTCTTGCATTCACTTACAAGTACACCTGTCTTTCTTCCCTTCCCTTATCTACAAAGGACAAGGATTACTCTAACCCAACCCTCACCCCATTAATGCCAGCAAGAAAGAATTCCAATGTCACCAGTCAAGCCTCTCCAGAATCCCCTTCCTTCTATCGCCCTTTGTTACAGCTCGATAATTCTCCGTCTTGGGTTGCAGATCAACCCGGACCTGCTCGCCTTGGTGTACCACCCGACGCACTGCCAGACCCACAGCCTCCGAGTCGTATCGAACATGAGCTCATGGTTGATGAGGAAGAGGAGGAGCTTCCAACGAAGCACGAGGGTCGTCTCCTCTCTGTCTCCCCAGCCCCAGTTGTCTCACCCGTCCCTTGTTCGGGCCCCAGTGCCTTATCGCCGTCCCCGCCTGCGTTCTACGGTCATACTAGATCACCAGTCCTAGCTCGGTGAGCGGTCTACTCTTTGTCCAAGATTTGTTTTTCGATAGTGCTTTATGATTTGCAACCATGTTGTCTATTTTGATCCCCTCCACGTTGTCACCCTCTTTCTTTGCTGTAGCGCCCACCTCGTTTTGCGCCCTATGTGTACAAATCTCATCGCTACACGTGCCAGACACGCCGTCCTGTGTATTCTTTCCCCCCCTTCTGCCGTCTTGAATTTCAAATTAATTACTGAACCCAGCCTCCCTAGCCCACCCACGATGCTCGAGAACTTCTCGCGTACCGTTCGCAACTACGTTCCGACTTCCATCCCTGTCCCAACTGCTGCACCTTCTCCACCTCGAGTCTCAATGCCTCTTTCCTTCGGGAACTTTATGAATCATTCACCCACTCACTCTTCAGAGCGAGAATCCTTGACTGGCACCCCTCCTTCCGAGAGGCGCCGGGTGCGCCGATCGTCGGGTCAGCATTTCTCGAGATCAAGGGCCTCGGTTGTCGGCTCTCCGGAAGTGCAGACGTCCATTCTTGGTTCAGAGGACGGGGAGTTCATTCGTGCCAATCATCTCTTGACCGCGTACCCCACTGCCGCTGAAGGAGATAATGTTCTATGGTCTCGCTGGGACAGCTTAGTTCAACTTGATTCGAAACCTCTGTAAGGATCTTGTTTCCATTCTGTCTTGGCAGACTGATCATGAACGTGCGTTACAGGCGTGTTCTCTTCCTCGGCTACTCCTCTGGGCTCCAGTTGTGGGACTGTAATAATTTAGCCTCCGTCTCGGAGGTGTTGAACCTTTCTTCTCCTTCATGGGGCTATGCTAGCTTCGCTGCTGCGCTCCCACCACCCGATACAGATGACGCTCAACTTTCAAGTCTGCGGCCCCTGATTGGCGTAATGTGAGTTAGTTTAAATTATTTGTGTGCCCTCGTTCACGCGGATTACCCTATAGCTCCAGGATCCAAGGACAATCTATGATGGTTATTTATTCATTGCGCACCCACGAAGTAGTCAAGCGGCTACCATTCCACAATGTATCGTCCTTTGCTTCAAGTAAACTTTTTACTGTTATTGTGAGTTCGTTTTTTCGTCTTTTCGGCAAATCACTCACCGAGTATATTCCAGAGTACAGCAAACCCACCTACTCTTCACATTCTTTCTTCGGCATCATTAACCATACTACATACTATTTCTTCATCTTCCATATTTGCTTACAGTCGTACACCAACACATAAACCAAATACCAACGACATTGTATCACTATCAAGCATAGACACGCATGATTTGGACGACCTCTCGATTTCAGACGATCCCACACCCATCTACTCCCTGTCTCACCGTCTCCTTGCGTTCGCTGCCAAACCACCCCGTTCAGATTCACCACATGGTTCTGCTGCACTGGAGCCACGTACTCATATCCGAACTTCCTCCACCCAATTTGGCATCTCGCAAGCCGACCTCGGAAGTGCCGCAATCAAAGCAGGAGGGACGGTTTTGAGCGGCATGAAATCGCTGGGAGGAATGGCCTACAATGCCGCGGCCGAGTACGCGAGATCGCATTCCGGTATGTCGGCGGTGACGCCTGCATCAGAAGACCCGACGCGGCGTCTCCTCTCCACACAGGGGGATCAGCGAGCTTCCGTAATGAGCGGAGTCAGCAATCTCTTCTTCTCGCGAAGCGCGCCTGCAGCGAGCGATGGGAACCACGATCACGATCAGGTTCACGCTCATGCCCATCTCCGAGGTGCCACTACCACTGGGGACGCCACGCCCTCGAGTGACGACGATAGACGTGACGCTCTGCTCGCCCATAATACGTCTGCTTCTGGTTCTTATGTCAGAGTACTCGACCTAGGACCACTCCTGAACAGCCATGCTTCGTCGCACCCACAGGCCATCACTGAATTCGTTGCCGCCAAGCATCAGCCAATTAGCCATCTCAGGTTCACGCATGACGGGAATACACTTCTCGTTGGGCCGAAGGACGGACAAGTCGTGCGTGTGTTCCAACTTCGACGACGTGCGAATGTATTGAGAGGGGTGGGTGGTGGGGCGGAAGGCGGATATAGCGTGGGAGGTGGTGCGAACGGGGAGGAAGGCGAGAATGCTGGCGCTGGACTTGGGTCGATCCCCGTCGCAAACTGGGCACCACCTCCGCCGAGTCCTGAGGACGACGCACCGTGGCACGTGTACAGTCTTCGTCGTGGTCGTACGTCCGCCGTCATTCAAGATATGGAGGTCTCCCCGGACGGACGATGGGTGGCTATTGGAACTCTGAAGGGTACAGTACACATCTTTGCGGTCAATCCGTATGGTGGACAGCCCGATCTCAGGAGTCACATGGACACCAGGATATGGAATGTCGACAAACCTGTAAGTGTCTTTCTCGATCATTATCTTTTTTGACGTTGAGACTGAGTATCTCGCGTTTTGTCCAGCAGCCCCTTTCCGTGGAGTTGGCACCAGTCGCACGGATACGTTCGACGCGCATAACAGGCGCCGACGGTTTTCGTTCCGATCTCTCGTTCACATTCGTTTCTGGTAGCGAGACGACATTGCCCACGACCCTCTTACCGCCACAGATGGGATCCTCGCCGAGCACGTCGTCAGGTCGCTCAGATCTTCCGCCAAGCCATTCTTCCCATCGCCAGCACAACTTCAAGGACGTGCTCGTGTTCAATGCGTCCGGTGGCGTTTTGTCCTTGCGGCGCATCACGTTGGAGCAACGTGTTCGCGAATCCGGGATTCCGTTTGCATCGCCGATCACATCGCTCGCGACGAGCATTTCGTTGCCAGGTGTTGGTGCTGCGGGACGGTTGAGCGCGTCCCCGCCGGTCCAGACGCGCTCGCCCATTAGGGACGCTTCGAAGAGACGGTCTGGGTTGACGCAGCAGATGCTTGAGGCGGCGACTGAGTTGGTGGGCAAGGACAGTACGGTGGCGACGTGGCAGTTGAAACGACGGCATGATTGGGGGGAAGTGAAGCGAGTGGTGCATCGAGTCTGGGACCAATCAAAGCCTCGACCATCCAAGTTCGTTTTTTCTCTCTCGTCTCGTCCTGTATTGATATTGACGTGATTGTACAGCTCGCTAGCGCATGCGGAATTGTCGACGTGCGCGCGTTCACCGGGTCTTGTTCCGCGTTCAATCTATCTTTCCCATCAATTCCTGTTCTACACCCTGGGCGAAGACTACCACGCACTCATCCGACGACACCGACTAGCCATCTCTGGCGCCAAGATCGACGTACGGAAAGAAGTCGAGGCGAGTGCCTTTACCGGGTCCAGCGGGGCACAGTTCGTCGAAGACCTCGCCTTCCCAGCCGACCAAGTACATTCCCGATCCCACTCGCACTCGCGCATGCACGCACACGGCCCCTCGTCGTTTGACGAACCCCTCGCGAGCGCGATAAGCGCGGAGATGGCGTACGACCGCAGTGCAGGCGCGGGTCGCGCGACGATCCCGATGTTGCCCAACGGGGCGGCGCAGCAGTCGACGCGCGCGAGGCCGGGAACGTCTTGGAGCGGCTCTGGAACGCGCGTAGCGTTGTCTGGGATGAGTATGGGTGGGGGGATTCCGATCAGGGTGATGGAGGGCGTTGGGGGGATGATTCGGAGGGAGATGCATCGGGTGAGGGGTGCACGTGAGCGTGAGCGTGAACGCGAGCCTGTGACTGGGGAGAGCGAGGGACGGGTACCGCTCGAGTTTGACGAGGAAGATGAAGACTTTGGCAAGGGTGCCCTGGTCGTTGCTGGCGAAGGCGAGGGCATCAGTGAGGGGGACGGAGAGGACTTGTGGCGTGTGTGGAGCGAAGAGGATAGGTTGGCCGTGGATGAGGCGGAGAGGTTCGACGACGTGCTTGGGATCATGGACGAGGACCAGGTGCCTGCATCTGCGCCTGCCACCACAAGTATGGATGCAGGTGCAGGAGGGGTTGATCAATGGTAGATCCTGAAGGTTCGGAACTCAGAACTTAGATGGCTTGTGCATTGACATACAAGGTGTCGACCACTCTTGATCGTTTTATGGTGTCCAGGGGATGATGATAGAAGGTGTATTTGTTTTTCAGGGGAAGAATTGTTTGTGTGGAATGGTTCAGTATGTGAATAGGGATGGTGTATGAGTTATATTTCGAAAATGAAGACACTAGCAGGTGTTTCATTGTGGTCCTTTGGTGTTATTTGACAGCTTCTTCATTCAATGCACTTCAGAAGAATGAAGAGACTGGACAGAAAGAGGCATGCATATTTGTACATATAATACATTTGAGATGAAAGGAGAGAATTCAAGATCTTGTGGCCCCCATTTTACTGGGATGTGGCTAGAGATGGTGAGTAATACAAGGGATAAAAGGAGCTGAAAGACATACTGAGCCTATGCTTTAGAACAAATGCAACATAGTCCTCCTTGGTACAATCTTGAGACAAAGAAGAAAGTTCTGCTTGAAGAGCAGGATAGGAGCTAGTCAACCTGGAGCATGCCTCCTGCAAAGCAACATCCAGGGTAGCATTAGTGCACAGAAATAGCATAGATGCACATTCCAGAAACAGAACTAAGACTATAAATATATGAGTCAGAGTTAAAATGAATAATATGTTGTGTATATACCAAGGAGAATGTGATGTGCTGGATGGCAATTATCCAGAATATCCAAACCATTCTGACATATGTAAATATTAATAAAGAGGAAGATGAATAATGATTGGAATACCTTGCCAAGAATAGAGCTGGTTTGATCAACAGCATGTTTCTATTGAAATGAACACAAAAATAAACAATCATCTCAAACACAACCAAAGTTTGCATGATATTGCTTACCATCTAGAGCATACAGTGAATTGTGAACTTTGGAATCCCAGCTATCAAATGGTGACACTCACCTCCTGGAAAGCAGGAATGACACAGGAATCATCAGCCTTGGAATCCCAGCTATCACACCATATCACTCACCTTCTGGAAAGCAGGAATGACACAGGAATCATCAGCCTTGGGATCCCAGCTATCACATCACATCTACTCACCTCCTGGAAAGCAGGAATGACACAGAAATCATCAGCCTTGGAATCCCAGCTATCACATCATATCACTCACCCACTGGAAAGCAGGAATGACACAGAAATCATCAGCCTTGGAATCCCAGCTATCACATCATATCACTCACATCCTGGAAAGCAGGAATGACACAGGAATCATCAACCTTGGAATCCCAGCTATCACATCATATCACTCACCACCTGGAAAGCAGGAATGACACAGGGATCATCAGCCTTGGAATCCCAGCTATCACATCATATCACTCACCTTCTGGAAAGCAGGAATGACACAGGAATCATCAGCCTTGGAATCCCAGCTATCACATCATATCCACTCACCTTCTGGAAAGCAGGAATGACACAGGAATCATCAGCCTTGGAATCCCAGCTATCACATCATATCACTCACATCCTGGAAAGCAGGAATGACACAGGAATCATCAG